>MJUU01000008.1:116947-127117 GCA_002080025.1 Modiolus philippinarum | reverse complement strand
AAAATTTAACAAAGTCACTGAACCATGAAATTGAGGTCAAAGAAACATGACAGGTGTCAGACTGGCGTGTACCCATATAGATCTCCCTACAAACAAAATATGACGGGTCTAGGTGTAACAGTTACTGAGAAAAGGACTTGAATGTGAAACTATGTCGCAGATTTTCTAAGTTCACTGAACCATGCAATTGAGGTCAAGGCAACACGACAGGTGTCAGACTGCCATGTACCCATATAGATCTCACTATAGACCAAATATGACAAGTCTAGGTATTATAGTTCCTGAGAAAAGGACTTGAATGTGAAACTATGTCGCAATGTTTATGTGCTTATTGAACCATGAAAACAAGGTCAAGGTCATCTAAAATATATGCTGCTGGAAAGGTCATCACTTGGTGGTGCTGTGGACCAAAGATGATGTTTGTATGTATTACCCTTGAAAAGTTGTGAAGGTTTTAGAAAAAAGTTTACGCCGCCGCCGCTGCCGTCGCCGTCGCCGGATTGCTTTACTTTCGTCGCAGGCGAGACAACAAGTTACCAAAAACCTAGAATAGTTGAGCGCTGTCTTAATTTTTCATAGGGAGTACAATGGAAACCACATCAGAATTGGACAAAAAATACCAACATTTTTGTTTAGATTTGCCCAAATTTATCTCGAGAACTGTACATATTACATTAAAGATTCTAGGGTCGATTATGTAAAAAAACAATTTTTTACCTTTTTTGGCCCTTTATTGTAAAACGGGCGGGGCCAAAAATCTATAATCGAAATCTTAGTTTATGCATGTCCCAAGAAACATCATACTAAAATTTGATAATAATCCGTCTACTAGAACCAATGCTGCCCAAAAACGCCGACACCAACGCCATACCATTATATGACCGCAAAAAAAAGAGATTCTTTTGATACTTGGTACCATTTATCAGCCTTGTCAGGTTTTGATAAGACTGACCCTGTGAATCCGATCTGTTTTCAGAAACAGAATTTTCTTAGAAATTGTAAGCAGCTCTACAGCTGTTACAGATAGCTAATTAAATGTGACAAAGAAAACGTGCATCTCTTTTCATTTCTTACTTTGGGTCCAAAATAATAAGACCAACTGTTATGGGTTGATAGACCAAAAACACATTTTTTGTGAATGATGTAGGTGTTATATTAATAGCTTTCTTTGCAGATAAAGAGGACTTTCCATTAAAAAAAGTATTTAGTAGGACTTGACTTTTGAATGAGGTTAATAAAAAAAAAGAATAAGCCAGTTTGTTAGGACAATCAATAATGAGAACATAATGACGCAACTTTGGAAAATACCTATCAATTGTTCTTGGAACAATTGACATTCTAGTTTCCATCAAAATAACGCATTCAACCATGTCAAGGTCAAAATTGTATAATTTGGGAGTTTTGGCTTTTTTGCTCTTTGAATAGTAAATCGTTTAGGTCGAACTTTGGATGAGTAGAAATATTTTCCTGGTCCCTTGAACTTTCAGATAATGAGAGTCAACTGTTCCCAATTGTTATAGGCTGCTGAGGAAACATTGAAAAAAAATGTCAGACAGTAAAAGAGAAAAAGAGAAGGTTTTTGAACCTTTTACATGTACCAGGGTGGGCGGATACAGGACTGAAGTAAATTAGGGGGTGTGGCTGAAAAAAATCAAAGAACACACACAGCAAGGCCCAAAAATTTAATGGACATATGTTGGTAAAAACTCCGATATAACCATAAAATCCGCACCTGTGTACATTTTATTTGTCATTCAACATAAGTGTAGGACCCAGTCTGCTCGTTTAGCCACTTGTCTGATGCCTGAGACTGGTAAAAATTGATTCGGACTAGTGAAAATTTCAGAAAATTTGTAAAGATGTATGGGGAAAACTTTGAGAAGTGGTTTCGGACTAGTAGCTGAAAAAATTTTTGGTGCAGACTGAGGACCATCCCATCTTCAAAACATAAGTATATAATTTGGTATAAGTTCAAATATGTAATTAATTCACTTGGCCATCCTCCAGATATTATTTACAACATCTTAAAATCTAAATCCTATTTCTGTCAAGTATCTTTATTTTCATATCAATTTTAATTCACCTGTAATTATGTATTACCTGAGAAAAACAAATATTACCTTATGTTATTATAACACCTTACCTGAGGATGTCCTGACATAGTTCTTATGACACAAATATTACTACATTTTATAACCTATTATCATTTCTTATCTTTCGTTTTAGTAAACAGACAATTGTTTCTTTTTCCCCTTGAACCACAGTTTTATAATTTTTTTCAATTTCTTTACATAACTTGCAATAATTTATCACTTTTTCAATAAAATATTTTCAGCCAACTTTGCAGAAGAAATGGGGTAATATTTGAGAGTTGAAATTTTGATAAAATCTATTAAAATGAAATGAAAAATCTGCCCTGATCCTAAGTGCAATGAAAAGGAACAAAAAAAAAACTTCAGTATAAAAATACAAGAGGCTCTCCTGTATCGCTCACCTGGGCCATGGCTGACACAATAAGTCAAAATCATTCCAACGTTTAAGAGTCTCATTTTCAAGTTTGTTGATAGACATTGATGTTATATGATTCAAAATTAAACTATGTTCCCCATTGGCATCTATTTTTGATGGGTCGTAGACTGACTGTCACCTTTCTTAAAGAAGACCATCTAAGGATCATTGTGCCTCACTTTGGTTCCAATTGGCCTAGTACTTTCAGAGGAGATCTTTGAATGAGTTCCCATGGGGTCCAAGGTTAAACAATGTTTCCCACGGACTGCCATCTTGGATGCTATGTGGACATGCCGGACACATTTTATGAAGGGGACCAAGTAAGGCATACCTGTTAACCTTCTGAAACCCAATTGCAGGAGATCTCCTGCAATCCAGTTTCAAATTGCAGGAGATTTTGCGTAACGTCATTTTCGACTTGTTTCCCAGTTTAAAGGTTTCCCGGTGCCAGTATGTAAGACCCTATCATGTTAATTTGTAGATTCTCATCCACTTGTAACAAAATAATCCCGGGTGGGTGGGAGGTTTTTATTTTTATTTTTTTTTAATGATTTTCACTAAAATTAAGAAATTAAAAAAAAATTTTGATTATTACAATTAAAAATTTTAACAAAAGAGCTTAGTAAAGGAAATGAACATCGTTAAATTACTTTGATGAAGGCTGATGAATGTTTAGAGCATTGCTTGCACTTTCACTGGCACATTGTCAACTGATATAATGCTAACTACCAATCTCATGGTGGAAATATGAAGAGATCAGTATATTTTAATATATAGTTAAAATAATTTAGTTAAAAGTTGAACAAAACCAAAAAATATTGTTAAAATGTCCAAAGATATTGTTTCAGAGAATGTAATTTAGAAAATTTGCAAAATATCACAGTAATTTGTGGTACTTCAGTGTGAAAACAAAAATCTTAATGCCATTATTTAGGAAAACGAAAATTATACAAGGGAGGTAATTAGCGGTATTTTATAGAAATGGTCATATCGAAATAAGTTTGTTGATTCTTATAAATTATTGTCACTGCTGACTAATTGCAATTTAAACAACACCTGTCCTCTTAACTGCCCCAAACAACAATAATTAATCAGTCTATTTAACATGTTTACCTGTAAAATAAGTGTTACCTATGCTGATTGACAAAAAATCAATAACTGACACATACGATAATTTCACCTTTGACACCATACGATTGCGGGAGATTTTGCAGAAGACATTCACAAAAACGGGAGATTTGTGTCTCCCAGCCGGGAGACCATCTCATTGCAGGAGAAATGTCTGTTTTGTGCCAAATTGCGGGAGACTCCCGCAAAAAATCGGGAGGGTTAACACCTATGAGTAAGGACCATTGTGATTAAGTATGATTCCAATTGGCCATGTACTTTCAGAGGAGAAGATCTTTGAATATGTTTCCCTATAGGATCCAATGTTAAAACCACGTTTCCCACTGGTGACCATCTTGGATATGATTTGGACTTGCCCAACACATTTTTGAAAAGAGGCCACCTAAGGACCATTGTCAATAAGTTTGGTTCTAATTGTTCCAGTATTTTCAGAGGAGAAGATTTTTGCAATACTGTCCAATTTTCAACAAAGTTCTGCACTGGCCGCCATCTTGGATGAAGTGCGGACTTGCCGGACACAATTTTTAAACAGGATCCCCAAAGGACCAATTTTGGTTCCAATTGGCCCAGTAATTTCAAAGGAGAAGATCTTTGAATATAGGGTCCACTTTCGATAAAGATCCCACTGGTGGCCATCTTGGATAGCGTGTTGACTTGACGAAAACATTTTTTAAAGGAGACCACCCAAGAACTATTGTGACCAAGTTTAGTTCCAATTGGTCCAGCGGTTTCAGAGAAGATGTTTGAATGAAAAATTTATGACAGACAGACCAGGGATACACTAATCACAATAACTCACCATGTCATAGCCAGGTCATCATTAAAGTACTAATTTATCAGGGCATCATTGTAGCATGGTAGACAATTAAAAATCACCTAGTAACACAGAATACATTTATATCCAAAAATTATTAAGATATAAAATAAGTAAAGATTAAGGAAGTATTTTTGCAAAAAGTTGTAAAAATTTGTACAAAAACACTTTTTTTGCTCTTAATTATGTAACAAATAATTTTTTAATAAAGTGATAGCAGGGAATTTTTCTAAAACTTAAAAGAGAAAAGTAAACCAAAGAAGATTTGAAAACAGAATTTAAAGGGAAATAACCCATAACCATATGGCATTGAAAAAAAAAATTGGTGTAAAACAGTCAAAACTTCTACAAAAATTTGGATTTTCTTCAAAATTTCAGAGTATGTAATTCTTGATATGCTGAACATTTCTCCAATAAACACTTCTCCTCTATCTGTTACAGTTTTTGAAATAAAAAATAAATAAACTCTGGACACAGGATATGTCTCGCCCACCCCTGCATCGCCTTAATTTGCACATTGATCTACTGCAGCAGCAATAAAAATAAAATATAATCTTACAATTTCCTTGGAAAAAAATGGTGTGATCACTCATGCATGACTAAGAAGCCAGGGCCAACATCTTGGCGTGGAATCAGAGGCTGTACAAACTGCTTGCAAAAAACATACAGTGATCGTTCATGCGTGATTAAGAGGCCAGGGCCACCATCCAGGCGTGGAATCGGCATGTACTCCCCAAGATGCAACTGCATGTCAATTATCAAGTGCCTAGGACTACTGGTATAGGCTGTACAAACTGCCTGCTAAAAACTTAATGTGATCGCTCATGCGTGACTAAGGGGCCGGGACCACCATCCAGGCATGGAATCAATATGTGATCCCAAGGACACAACTGCATGTCAAATATCAAGTGCCTAGGACTACTGGTATAGGCTGTACAAACTGCTTGCTAAAAACTCAATGTGATCGTTCATGCGTGACTAAGGGGCCAGGGCCACCATCCAAGTGTGGAATCGGTATGTACTCCCCAAAACCTAATGCATGTCAAATATCAAGTGCCTAGGACTACTGGTATAGGCTGTACAAACTGCTTGCTAAAAACTTAATGTGATCATTCATGCATGACTAAGGGGCAAGGGCCACCATCCGGGTGTGGAATTGGTATGTACTCCCCAAAATGCAACTGCATGTCTAATATCAAGTGCCTAGGACTACTGGTATTGGCTGTACAAACTGCTTGCTAAAAACTTAATGTGAACATTCATGTGTGACTAAGGGGCCAGGGCCATAATCTAAGTAGGGATTTGAGTTGTACCCATAAGGATGCAACTGCACATCAAATGCTATGGACCTACAACTAACATAAGCTTGTTAATTCGCAATAGTTTACAAATTGTTGACGCCGCTGCCGGAAACACTATCCCTAAGTGTCGCCTCCGCAACTTTTCATCGCGGGTGAGACAAAAATGCACAAATTTTGAAATTTTACATAAAATGGACTGTAACTCTGAGACAGGTTTTTCAATTTTCTTCAAAATTGCAGGGCAGATAGATCTCAGCATTCTGAACAATTTCACTCCGTCAGATTTTTGATATTTGCAAAGATTTTTAAGTTATTTGCCAAAAACAGTAATCTATGTTCTATTTTTAGTAACAGCAGCCATGTTGTCCGGTCCTCAGACTAACCCAACATATTTTTTAAACTACATACACTGGTGATGACTCAGGCCAAGTTTGGATTAAACTGTTTCAGAGGAGAAGATTTTTGAAAAAAAGTTTACTGACAGACAGACACCAAGTGATGGCAAAAGCTCACCCTGGCATAGTTCACCTGGAGTCAGGACCCTGGCTTACATTGTCTGTCTTTGCCAATGGATCTAAATTAAACCATGGTTCCATTTTGCCAAGTGGTCTAAGCAGACACGACCTTTGAAACTGTTCCAGTTGTGTCCAAGTTTGGTTCCTTTTTCTGCAGGGGACCATCCAAGGACTATTGTGGCCAAGTTTAGTTCCAATGGGCTAAGTTGTTGCAGTGAAAAAGATATTTGAACGTGTATTCCCAAAGGGTCCAATGTTTATCTACGTTTACTGCAGGCATCCATCTTGGATATATCACCTAACGTGAAAAGCACCCTTTTTGAAAGTGACCACCTAAAGACTATTGTTGCTAAGTTTGGTTCACACTGGCTCAGCAGTTTCAGATGAGAAGATATATGAATGCGTTTTCCCATAGGGTCCAACATCGAAACAATGTTTCCCACTGGCAGCCATCTCGGATATAGCACAGACCTGAAAAACATCTTAATTGTAGGCGTCCAATGTTTAACTACGTTTACTGCAGCATTCATCTTAGATATAGCACCTGGCCTGAAAAGCACCCTTTTTGAATGGGACCACCTCAGGACTATTGCGACCAAGTTTGGTTCCCATTGGCTCACCAGTTTCAGAGAAGACCTTTGAATGTGTTTTCCAATTAGGTCCTATGTTACAACAATGTTTCCACTGGCAGCCATCTTGGATATAATTCAGTCCCATTAAAACAGATTTTTTGTAGGGGACCACCTAAAGACTTGATTCTAATTGGCCCAACAATTTCAGGGGAGAAGATCTTTGAATGTGTTTTACGATAGAGTCCAATATTAAAACTAGAGGTACTGTGGCCTGGAGGGCCACAAATTGATACCCCCCACTCCCCATGTAGAAGATCCCAAAATATAATTTGTGCTAAAATAGTAAATTGCACAATTCCTGGTAAACAGGAAGTAGAAGGTCAGCAATCCTAAAATTGCACCTTACAGTATAAGACATCATTCTAAACTTGCATACAAAATTTCAAGTTGCAGTGATAAGTAGTTACTGAGAAAATGTTACGAAAAGTTTCTACGATTGACAAAAGATCTCGAAAATTAACTGAGTCGGTAAACAGGAAGTAGATGTCTGGCAATCCTGTAATCGCTACTTGCGGTATAGGACATCATTATAAACTTGCATACCAAATTTCAAGTTGCAGTGATAAGTAGTTACTGAGAAAACTGTTACGAAAATTTTCTATGATTGACAAAAGATCTCAAAAATTAACTAAGTTGGTAAACAGGAAGTAGATGTCCGGCAATTCTGTAATCGCTACTTGCGGTAAAGGACATCATTATAAACTTGCATACCAAATTTCAAGTTGCAATGATGAGTAGTTACTGAGAAAACTGTTACGAAAATTCTCTATGATTGAAAAAAAATTGTTTGCTATCACAGACAGACAGACGGACAGACAGACGGATGGAGTGATTCCTATATACCCCCCTGAACTTCGTTCGTGGGGGGTATAACAATGTTTCTTGTTGGCAACCATCTTGGATATAGCACAGACTTAAAAAAACCTTTTTTGTAGAGACCACCTTAAGACTATTGTGGCAAAGTTTGAATCCAATTGGCTCAGCAGTTTCAGAGAAGAAGATCTTTGAATGTGTTTTCCCATAGAGGAAAATGTTTAAACAATGTTTCCTGTAAGCGGCCATCTTGAGTATAGCGTGGACCTGAAAAACACCTTTTTTGTAGGGGACCATCTAAGAACTATTTCTGCCAAGTTTGGTTCCAACTGGCTCAGCAGTTTCAGAGGAGAAGATCTTTGAATGTGTTTTCCTATAGTTTGCAATTTTAAAGTACTGTTTCCTGCATGCAGCGATCTTGGATATACCACAGACCTGAAAAACACCTTTTTTTGCAGGGGACCTCCTAAGGACTTTTGAGGCCATGTTTGGTTCCAATTGACCAAGTAGTTTCTGAGGAGAAGATCTTTGAATGAAAAGTTTACGCTGGATGGACGACGGAAGCAAAGTGATGGCAAAAGCTCACCCTGCCATTAGCCAGGTGAGCTAAAAAGGAAAATATTTGGAATATTATGCCATAAATATGTTAAAGGGCAGTAACTGTCTCCATCGTTATTATATTCTAATCAATATCTGACCAATTTTAAAATAGGTGAGTAAGGTACCCAGTGACCCATAATAAAACCAGAAACTCAATAAAATTATATTAAAAAATTTAAATGTTAAGCTTGAATGTGACCCACAAAAAATCATTTGTACATTTCAAATTGACAATATTTACAATTTCCTTCAATTCAATTCAAATGGCTTTTAATACTTATTTAAAGTTTTTTTCACAATTTTTTCATAGTCTGTTTAAACTGCATTAGTCATCAATTCATTCTTAGCTCACAGACTATTAACAAGAACTAATGTTAGCAAGATCATTCCAATAAAATTCTCTATAAAAAGAGAAAAGATGAATCAATAATATACCCTTTTTTCTACCAATAATTGCACTTTATAAAAGAATATGTTAGTTACGCTTTAAAAATTAGTACAAAACTGCAAGTTAAATGGGATTGTCAGGCCATTCAAATTACCATCCTGTACCAGAGTCAACAGTTAAAATGATAGATCTTATTTGCATTGGACGTAAATCAGGTAGATCTTGCAGTGTGAAGGCTTCAACAGAAAATATGCAAAATACAAAAGTAGAAATGATTCGCCCATCGTAAGCCTCAAATGTTACCTGCAAGCTATGTCACAACATTACAAAAAAAATATTATTGTTCTTTTTACCTGTAATTAAAATACACAGTATGGATACCAATATTTTCCTTCCAGTTTCCTGAATTTAACCATCCTATATCCTATTAAATCTAAGATGCTGGGTAACTGATCTACCTCGGTCACTTCAAAAACAATTTACAGGAAATAGAAACCAGGAATCTTCCTGTCTATCTATAAAATCATAGATCTTGGATAAATACAATAACTATAGCCTTGAGGTATATGATCTAATCATTGAGAATGGGATGTCTCCTTGACAACAAACTTCTGCTGGCCAGACTGACCAGTCCCATTACAACATAAATAGCTCTTGAGAATCATTGATATAATTGTTCTTATTATAAAGGTGTTGAACTGACCACAATTATTCAATAATAATTCACATTACTGGGCTATTAACATAAAAATTCCATATCATGAATATATAATATTTATATATACATGCATTGTTACCTAATTATCATTGTATTAAAAGTATCCAAGTTGCCAACTTTTGAAACTAAGGAATTCAAAATGTTCCTATGAAAAGAATTAACTAAAGATAGTTTTTATCAAAAAAGTTTAAAAAAAAAATCAATATTTTAAGAAAAATAAAGTTCAAGGTCAAAATCATTCAGTTAACATTGAACTCTGACCGACAGATAAACATGTATAAAAACGTATTGTATATCTTTTGGCCAATAAAGGGTCAAGGTGAAGACAAGATGTCAAACCTCATTATAGTTTCACATTAGCTAGGATTTCAAATAAATATTTGAGTTAAACCAAAAACTACAAGAATTGAGTTTTTTAAAACCTGACCTAAAGTTAAGGTCAATATCTAGATCATACATAAGAATATATTTCTCATATTGTAACATATTATGCATAACATATCTGTGGCCTTTGCTCTTTCCTTATTCAAGGCTGTCATTCGGTTACGCTGTTAAAAAATGATCGTGAGGTATTTGTAACGGCGGTTAAGTCTTGAGACCGGATCGAGAGGGATTTGGTGACACCATCGTGAGGGATTAAATTGACAATTATTTTGAAAAAACTTGATATTTTGAAAAAGGAGAGAACTTACAGGGAAAAAGAAATGTGTCTGTCAAAATGATTATTGTCAGACTATCGCTTAGGACCAAAAA
>MJUU01000008.1:69002-116438 GCA_002080025.1 Modiolus philippinarum | reverse complement strand
TTTTTTTCTCCTATTCATTTTTGTATATGTGCATGTCTCTTTTTGCTTTACTGTGCCTTGCTCATGTTATGACTTTGTTTCTTTGTGTTTCCAATGTTTTCATTGTCCTTGGATTATTCCTTCAAGACTGACAGTTGGGTTCTCACTTACTATATTCAGCAATATTACGATGCACATTAAAATGGTAATATGCTAATTTTAAGTATTTTCAAAAGTGCAGTAGTGTTTATTATTGCATTATTCTTGTTACCGTGGGAAGCACATGAATATGTATATTCACTATTGAATCAAATTGTCGGATAATTCCTTAATTCATGTCGTTTTTGTCTATGGTCTCAAAAAGATTTTAACTTATGTTTAGAATTAATTCAAATGAAATTCGACTTACCTAGAATACCTGAAAGCTCTTAAATGGACCCGCATAACACACTTTTAACTGAGAAAAAATGTTTATCAGCATTTCGTTGAAATTTGTCTTATGAGCGTGATTCATGTATGCTCTATATACATTTCTGTTATGGTGTAATTGTGCTTGAGAGAATTTCTCATATGGATGCACTAGCATATCTTAAATTTTGACATTTTTATTATCTTTTTAATAAAATAAATTAACAGTAACTTCGGTATTATGATATTTATTACCACTGGGCCGATGCCTCTGCTGGTGGACTGTAAGTCCCCGAGGGTATTCACCAACCCAGTAGTCAGTACTTCGGTGCTGACCCGAAAACCGATTTTATTTAAATTTGAAATATCAAAATTGTACCAAATTTTGTTTAAAACTAAGGAGTATCTCCCTCATGCATAGCTCTGTCCTTAGCTGAATTTTGGCTTTTCTATTTAAACCCTTTTGGTTATTTGTTCTCCATCAGATTTTACACGTTTTGGTTAATGGACTTTCAAATGTTTTGGTTTTATCTGCACTGATGAGACATAAGTTGTTGAAATGCGCATATGCAGAAAATAAATTAACAGTAACTTCGGTATTATGATATTTAATATCAAATTATTATTCTGACCACCTGTTTGTTGTGCCCACATCTCATGATTTTATTATGCCAAGTTTTCATACTTTTGACTCGATGAGTGCCCTGTGTTTGTTTAAGTGTTGTGAAATGTCCTCTGTTATTCTTTTGTTGGGCAACGGATGGCAGCCATTGTACACTTTATGTTTGTTGACAACACCGCATTCTTGAATGATCATGAAGCATGTTTGTAGAGTTGCTCGACAATTAGCAATGAATTCGACTCAAGCGGTGACAGGGGCCATCTTGAACTTATTATGAGGTATGAGCAAAGCTTACTGTTGAAGGCCTTATGGTTATTTCAAGATGAAGAACAACAATAAAAACTTTGTTCCATTGCTTTATATTAACACATATTTATAGAGGTTTGTCTCATATGCATTTACTCCATATCCCGTCATTGCTTATTTTAGGTCTCAATCCTGTTTTTTAAGGCAAACTATTATATAAACCTTCCTTGGATAGAAAATAACACATAAAACCAACATTTAAATCTAAATGTCTTATTTTTTTTATTAGGCTTAAACACTGAAAGAAATGCGAGCATGGGTCTTTGAAGCAGTTTAGTGTAAAATGAAATAACATTTGATATCAAAATAGGAAGAAGACACTAGTTCTAGAAATTGCCATGAAAATAATAAACAAACACATGTGCACAAAAATAACCCAATGTCATCCCCATTTTTAATCGAACTTAAAGGGTATGGTAGGTAATTCTCAACTCAACTTCATTTCTGCATATGAGAAGACATTGTGCAAAAATGTAAGGAGAAATCATGCACATCAATAGGTGGCATAATTAAAAAAAATGCCATGTACAGAATTACAATTTATTGTAATTCTACCTTTTATTCAGTTGTCTTCTGTGCTATGCCTAGACTGGATATTTTCAATGTGTATTTAATCCATACTCTTCTGTCACTCTGTTTAATCCGATGAAAAATAATTTGAAATAAAAACACAAAAATTCCAATTTCAGTTTTATAGTCGACATCATGAACTTGTTGATCACTTTGGTATATCCGTGTTACAGATGTGCACAGAAATTCCCCTTTGACATTTTGATTCGTTACTTCTACTGAATTTGATTTCTACCAGACGTGACATGTTCAACACCGCGTGTGTTTTATAACAAACAGGAGATGCTTACTCTACCGGTGCACCTGGCTTCGGTATCACGAACTGTCTTATTCTTAATGTTCAAGTTTCAATTTTTTGTAAAATAGAATTTGTTCTTGATTTTTGGATCATGCATAATCTTAGAACGGCTAGCAGTCTAAATTTCATGACCCCGCGGCCTGGTCTCAACCTTTAGTTTTTGTTTGGGTTCACGTGTTGTACGTATATTTGCATCTTCATTTTTCTATTTTGTTTTAAAAATTGTTTTTTTTTATTTTCTTTTTTAAAAGATTTTAAAACATTTTAATAACAACATGGTGTTGACAAATCCCCTTGGTGGTACAACGATCCCACCAAGGTTCTTCCCTGTGTGTTAGTCACTAAACTTAACCAGGGGATTTGGTAAGTGAATCAGTTATTTTTAGTTATAACTATACAACATATTTTTTTTCCATTATTTAACAATTTACACATTATTACGGATTTAAATTATTACATGTTCCCAAAAATTTAAGAGAAAATGTAGAACTTTGACTAGCGTGATATTTCCTGCCGTGCAAGGACCCCCAGCAGCACGTTTGGCACTAGATTCAAGCTGTCTGGGTTTTCTTGCACCGCAGGAACAACAAACTCCTATTCATCTAAATCTTTACAATTTTTTGTTCCTTTCTTTTAACAAGAACATGCTCCTTCCAGGCCTACGTAATGCAAATTGAAATTGTTTTAAAAATTGTTGTCTCTGTAGTACTGATTTTGCTATGCTTTTGGACTAATCTCTTGGAATGATGGTTTGGTTGCCTTGTTGTTGCTTTGATGGATTTTTTTTAAAAAATAGCTGATTTTAAGTAACTTATCTTTTTAAATACAAAACCAAACATCAATTTCCCTCTTTTTCTGTTTAAACAATTAGCATCATTTGAAAGACCAAATTTATGTGATATTAGAAAACCCAGAGTACCAATGTAAAAACCAGCTTTGGACAAATATTTGGTGTCTTTCGATAGGGGAATTTTCAAAGTATCTACTAGTTATCTGGCCAATTCTGGACTTTGAAATTCCCTATTTACGGGTACTATCAACAGGTCATCAGGGTGAGACATTGGTTTAGGTATACAAATCTAATTCCAAAGAACCATCTAAGGAACGAGCTATTCAAAGGTAGCTTTGACATTTTCCAATAATTTTAATTATGGTAAATTTCTGATTTTATAGTCGAGACAACGCAAAGTATTGTCTAATGGGAGTCCGAAACTCTCGGGGAAAAGCATGTAACCATCGTTAATCTTTCCGATACAAAAAACCGAACAAGATAATTTTTTAAAAATTATGTAATCTCCGAATCATTTGCAGTTTGTTGCTCCATTTATTAAAAAGTCTTTAATATTGAGGAAAGTGGACTCTATAGCTGCATGATTCTTTACTTTATTTTATTTGCTATATGTTTGAAATGTCTTGTTTATTTGTTTATTTGGTACTGTAATTATATGTATTGCCATCAACTCCCAAGGAAGTAAAATTGTGCTTTTCAATAAAGATACTTTAATTTAGTTCTTTTTGCTTGCCCTTTTTTGTTACATTTTGTTTGTCATATATATTAAGACCTATATTAATATATATATTTATTGTGTGATTATTTTTATGTTTTAACGTTCTAAAATATTTTCTCTTATTTGAAGCATCCGTTTGAGTTTCTGGTGCCTGTTAGGCTTTTTATTCCAATGTAACGTTAAGGTTCGAACGTCATTATTATTTGTAGACAGAGTTTCAAAATTCATCATTTGTTTAACACTTTATCCACCAGTGACATATATATCCGCTCTACTACCTAAGACTGTATTGATGTGCACCATGGCCCTCCATACAATTAAATTGCAAACTTTTTGTGCGTGTCCTGTAGCCTAATGGCAAATGTCTACAGCAGTTATATGAAGTAGTTTTTAAGACCACTTTTGTAGCAATAACAGCTGTTAAAAGAGCTCCAGGAACAGAAAATCCAAAAAATCGTCAAATTTAAGGGAGGGTAGGCAACTTCAGAGATAATTTCGCTGAAGAAAAGAAGGTGAAAATGCTCGAACTTCGGTTGAATAATGTAGAAAAATGATTGAGAATAACAGACATATCACAATTTTAGGAACAATCACCCACAGAAAGAAACTGTGCCTAAATTTAGTGGAAAATAAGGAAATTGAGTGATTTTGACACTACCAGCTTTCCATATATTTCTCTGTCATGAGCAAATCTTACGCTATTTATGTCAAAGATTCAGAAATGAAAGTGCAGTTACAGGCGTAGCTACTGGCGCGAAGAAAAGCCAGTTCGGCACCACTTCCGGTTGTCTGGGACGACTTTAGTACGAAAAAAACGTCAAAAAACACCATTTTTAGGTGAGGGTGGGCTGTTATCCTCCACCCCTTTGACCCTTGTAGCTTGGAAACGGTAAGAGCTACACAAAGTCCATTGACATACTACTGAAAGCTTATATCAAAAGAAATCCAAAGAAAAAAATCCCATCGAAATCCAATGAAAAATGAAAATTTCACGCAATCTGCAATTTTGCAAATTTATCCCATTTGGCCCCTAATAGCTCGGAAAAGAAACATGTTGTCAAAAATCTGATGGTGCAGCTCTATATTCATTTTCAAAAGGAATCCATTGCAAAAAACTGCATCAAAATCGGACTAAAAATAAACAAAATGAAATTTTTGAAAATCACCCCTTTTGGGCCCCATTTATTTCGTGAACGGTACATGCCACATAAAATCCGTGGCATATCTCAGATAGGAAATTTAATTAGGAACACATTGAAAGAAACCCCATTAAAATCCAATAAATAATAAATATTCTACAGCCAAATATGTGAAAACACCCAATTTTGCCGTTTTTGGTCCCTCTTTTAAAAACGGGAGGGCCAAAATAACCAAAACCCACCAAAGCCTTCCTTTTGTGCTAAGGAACACTGTCTTAAAATTTCATAAGGATTGGTCAACTGGAACATAAGTTATTGACAAAAAAACTAAAGTGTCTACAGACGACGACGACGCAGGACGACGACGACGACAACAACGACAGCGCCATACCATTATATGACCTCAAATTTTTTGTGGTCGTATAAAAAGACTGTTGAAAACACTACCAGTAAGTTATTTTTTCGATGTTTGAGGCTTATTTGACACCCAATTTAAATGAGACTCTCAATCAATTTATTGAAAATTATTTTTTATTTATATAAAGAAAAGGCCTGACAGACTTTTTCTCAAGAAAACAAGCAAGTCCGAGGCATCCTACTGCACTGCAAAGGGCATCGGGCTAACAGATTTTTACACCCCTGCTTATGTACAAAAAATGTACAATGTTTAAAATGTTCTGAGACTGATGTGATCAAGTACTGTAAACCGGGGTAATTTTCGCAGCAGTTTTATTTCCACGAAACAGCGCGAATATACTTCTCTATGATTCAAGTCAATGGTCAACAATTTGGCAGTGCGAATTCATAACTGCGCGAACAAAAATCCTGTTAATTTACCGCGAAATAAAGACGGCACGAAAATTTCCCGGTTTACAGTATTGTCCAAAATGGCTCAGTAGTTAAACATGTTCCAGAGCTAAAGATCTTTTAAATGAGAAGTTTATGACAGACTGACTGTTATAATGAGTACAGTGGGAACTTTTTACTAGCCCGAGACTGATTTTACTAGTCCCTGGCATAGGGCTAGTGCCTAACGGCACAGAATAGTGAAGTGATCATGACTTTAGACAGTGCTAAAAAGTGGCCCAGAAATAACAGTAATGCCTTTTTTTTAATTTCATATTTACAATTAATCTATGAACAGAGGGCTTAATAATATATCGGTAATATCAATATTGAGAATGCCAGAGCCACTTCAATCCTAATTAAAACATTGATTTTTTTTAATTGTCATGTTTTCTGTTTCTGGTCAACAGTAAACTGAAACCCCACTCTGAACTTACAATTTATCATGGTCTTGGAAGTGGAAATCGATTCATAATCCTTATTCACCTGGTCAAGCCAGGTAAAAATAATACAATTTATACATTAAATGTTTTTGTCACAAACTTCTTAGCTTTTAATGGCTTGTTGATCTAATTAATCATAAACTGATTAATTGAACATGTGTTAAATGTTTATTGTTATGATAGTCTAGTAGAATATTTATTGGCGCCATAGAAAAATAATCATACAAATCGCTGTTGGAATAAACAAGGGATTAAATTTATCAATCTGTAGATTTTCAGCTTGAAAAAAAAATAACAATTAACAGATTTGCCTTCAGTTTCATCAATACATCACAAAATCTATGATGTTAACTTGAAAGAAAATCTTTCGAGCAGAAAATATAGGTCAAAGCGACCTAATTTTATATGGATAATGACCTACCATCACAGATCCATGCACATGCAAGGGTACATGATCCTACCATGTCTGAACTCATATTTTAACTTGAATGTAAATCATTCAAGCAGAAATTGCAGGTCAAAGCCCAGGGGGTACTCTAAATTTTTTCCTGTACCTAGGCTGGTACTATTTTCGGGTGTAAATTTCCAAATTTTGGTATTTTTTTGGGTTCAAAAAACTCCAAGCTATTTTTTTTGGGGTTAGATAAATTATTAGCTATTTTATGGGGGTATTATGATTGTAAGATTTTTTTTTTTGGGGGGGGGGGGTAGGCAAATATGTCCTATTTTTAGGTGTTTTGTTTGCATAGAAAATCAAGATATATACCATGAATAAATACATGGGGTTTTCACAATTGATAAAGTTGATTGATTTGTCAGCATTACACTGATCTACATGTACATTGATCTAGTAACTAATTTCATAAGATGTTAAACAGGAAACTTTAAAATTTTGTCAATGTAATTTCATTTTTCTTTTTTTATGTTAAAATGCCAGTTATATTTTGAGGGGTTATTTTTCTTCCATATTTTTTGGGGTCACTTATTTAAGCAACTATTTTTGGGGGGTGATTTGAAAAAGAACTATTTTTGGGGGGAAGTTTGAAAAAAGTGCTATTTTTTTTAGTTAAAATTTTTTCCGGTGACCAGCCTAGGTACAGATGATAATGGAGAGTACCCCCCCCCCCGGGGGGGGGGGGGGGGGGGGGGGGGGCAAAGTGACCTAATTTTACCTAGATGCTGACCTACATCAGATATGCATGCAAATGCAAGGTCAGGTGATCCTACCATGTACACTGACTGAGATATGAACTAAGATGTAAATTTGAATGGAAGCCAATAAAGTGGAAAATTTAGGTGAAAGAGACCTTATTTGTGGGAGAGTCAATCCTAGACTAAGACACCTACATGTTATGTTTGATGACCCTACCATGCATTGTTGCTGAGATATACATCCAAAAATACAGACCTGAACACAAACGAAGATGTAGACATAGACACAGATGTAGCTGTAGACGTCACATACAAGGATGCTGGTAGTACTCCACAGGTACTCAATATACTAGTAGTCCCTTTAAACTTGGATGAGGCGAACAAAAAATAAGAGCCCTCTTTTAAAAATTTCAATAAACAAGAGGCTCTAAAAAACCTGTATAGGTCAATTGGACCTTGACATACAGACAGTTCTAAATAAATTTACCATATGGTCCAATGTTAAACTACTGTGAATTCATTTAATTTCGTGGGTACCAATTTTCGTGGGTACAGAAAAAAAGACATTTCGTGGTGTACGTAAATTCGTGGATTACCACTTGTTCCAAGAAAAAAAAAAATTTAAAGTTATAAAATAAAGATTGTAAAATCCATGGCTTCAGTACCTTCAGTATTGATGTGAAAACACCAAAATTCAGAACTGTACCTGTAAATAAAGTGTCACCTGTAATTAACAATTCATAGTAATGTGTAGATATTTTGTAATTAGGTAACCATCTGACATAACCTTACTCCATTCGTTATTAATAAATAGACACCTGTATTGATTGCAAAATAAACATGTCTTAATTAAAACTTTAAAAGTTTAATTAATAATATGATACAAAAACTGAATTGAGATGGTTCTTAACTGTAAATCAACACTTTAGCGTAATTGATACCGCTAATTTGTTAACTGGGAAACACCTGGAAATAAAGCTTTTTAACTTATTTTGCTGCTATTAAAGGTTCAAGAGAATGCACATTTACTTATTGTTGGATATATCAGTTAGTTTGGGGCTCAGGTACAAGTGCAAGGTTTATGGCCTTCGTTGATCATCATGTTCATTCATTTGTGTTTGAAACTTGCACAAGAAAATCACATTTCGTTGAGTATTTGAATTCGTGGTTTGGGGTCACCCACGAAAACCACGAAAATTGGTACCCCACGAATAAAAATGAATTCACAGTATGTTCCCATCTTGGATTATACACATACCTGAAAGATACAATTTTTCAAGGGGAGCATCCAAGATATTTTGTGACTAAGGTTGGCTCAAATCGGGCTAGTAGTTTTAGAGATCAAAATATCTGAATGTGTTTATAAGGTCCAAATTGAAACTATTTTCCTGTCTTGGATACAATACAGTCCCTTTTAATATTTGTATTGAAAGAGACCATCAAAGGACCATTGTGACTAAGTTTGATCTTACTTGGACAAGTAGTTTCAGATAAGATCTTTGAATGTTTTCCATGTGTCCAAAGTTTAAACCAAGATATCTTCTGGCCACTACCCGAGATGAGATACCCCTATGCAAATACTTTTTTAAAGGGGACAATCCCAAGGATCAAGTTTAGCACAAACTGTACTGGTAGTTTCAGAGAAATTCTTGGAATGTGTTTTCCACATTTGTATATGGTCCAATGTAAAATTATGATCCCTTCTGGCAGCAATCTGGGATTACGTACAGACCTGTCAGATACCTTGTTTGGAGGAAGACATTGCACCCTACTTTGGTTCTCATTGGACTTTTTGGACTCATTGGAGTTTCAAAAACAAAGCTTTTTGATTGTGTTTCCAATAAAGTTCAGTGTTAAACTATTCCCTATAGCTACTGGCAATGACCTGCCAGATACCCTTTGTGGATTGGACCAACTAAGGACCATTGTGAAGAAGTTTGTTTCTAATTGGACTTGCACTTTCTTAAAATAAGAATTTTGTATGTGATTTTTATATAAAAGTCCAATATTCAGCTACCAGGGGTACATGTATGTTCCTAACTGGTAGCTATCATTTAGAAATGTACAACCCTACCAAATACATTTTTTTGTAAAGAACCAAGTCAGTTCTAATTTGACTAGTAGTTCAGAGAACATAATCTTTAGATGTCTTTTCTCATATTTATAGACCAATTGGAAAGAATTCAGACCTTATGTATACACTTTTCAAAGGGGATCACTGATCACCCAAGGACTTTTTGAGACATGTTTGGTTTGAAGTGGCGTAGTTGTTGCAGGGGAGAAGATATTAAGACAGCCTGACCAAAAGTGATGGCAACAGCGATTTGTGATTGCCAACATTAAAAGTTTTGTCATCTTGTATACACTTACTTCAGTATGTCTCCACATCAATTTTACATCAAATGAAGTGTGAAGTTGGTAGAACAATCCCCTTTATATCATTGTCGTCTATAATTTTTCTAATTTTTCTAGGCATTAGATTATTTTTACATAAAATTAACCTATTTTTACATAAAATTAACCTTGTCTCATACACTAATTGACTAAATACCAAATACTAAACCAAAGCCGTGACAAAAGATTTTAATTGGAGAAATACTAATCTTGTTTTTATCAACAACTGGCCTCAGCTTTGTTTTGCATTGTTTCCATGTTATGATGCCCAAATTTTCACCAATACATGTACATGTAACTGATGCTACAGATTTTAATGTCAATGCAAGCCATTTCAAGTTGAGTAAAGCATGGTTTACTCCTGTATCAAATGATCCTTTCCACAATAAATATTTGGCTTGGCATGTTTTCCAATAATGAACAATATACAGCCTCCCAGGAGTTTTATTACCATCTATCAGGAAAAACTACTATTTATTACAATTTACTATTAATATTTCACAGAAAAAATACCATCAACAAAAGGTAAAAATAGAACCATGACCTTACAATGAACCTAACCTAGACAGTCATCAGTATAAAGAAAGGTCGACAATGACAATGTCTTAATGCTTATAATTGCTTAAAATATTGATCATTGATTTGTGTTTCCATGAAATATGAGAATACATGTGCTGCTGTACTGTCACAAACCCACTTGCTCCTAAAACCATTCTTATGGCATGTATACAGTGCCATGTAGAATTTGAAATTAAGCAAAAAGTTTTGGGATTTGAAATGTACATTGAAAGCCTGTTTTTTAATGGGTTGTATTAAATAAAATGCTACAGAAAGCACAACATACTACTGCAGCACATTTAACAGGGCATATTTGGACACCTGTTGACTGTGGAAAAATATTGTAAAGTAAAATTTTATTCCTTCCAACCCTCCATAAAATTTCATGGTTGTATAAAAACAACTACAGGTTTACATGTTCAATGTTAACAATGAGGATGGCAGTGGACTAAAGGGTCTTGACCAGGTTTTCCGTCTTTAAAACTTGGATATCCATGATATCCCAAAAGATTGAACTTCTGGTCCAAATATTAATTTGTTCGAAAGTTATATATTTTGGACCTTCAAATTAAATGTTCAATTCTGATTAAGTTTAATGAAGATTGTACTTGTATCTATCCAGGAGACCAATTTTAGTCAAAATCCTGCTAGATTTCACAATAAAAATCATGATATTTGTTCCTATTGGTGGCCATCATGGATCTGGTAGGAACATAAAAGTCACAGACTTTGAAAAAGACAACCAAATCAATTACTGTTTGAATAAATTTTCTTTCGTTATTTCATTAAATGAGAAAGAATTTCAAATTCTTTTAATAAAGTATCCCTCCATCGTAGTTTTGTCCTTAGCTCTATTTGATTTACTGATTTTTCTGATTTCATTTGATTTTATCCATTTTAAAGTGCCTCAGTGGTATTATTCCGCCTTTTTTTTTTCTTATACTTGTTCATTTAGGTTTCATTCATTAAAAAAATTTACAAAATAGTTATTTGAAATGTCAAAAAAGTTCCAAAGTATCTAAAATTAGTATTCCTAATCACTTTTACAACATTTCCATTACAAAAAAGGTGAAATAAAACACACAAGCTTTAAATCTGAAGATGGATTTACAGAACAATACAAGGGAGATAATTTGATGAAAGAATTTAACATAGATATCACTAGAAAAATTAACATTTCGCAATTTATCTCTCTCATTTCAACGGTGACCGCTTATTTATATTTTTATATACAAACTAGATAATGATTTCAAAACATGCAAAGTATGAACAAAATCTATAATAAAGTTTTCAAGCTATCCTCTCATATAACCATTTTTCCTAACATTTCTATGTAAAATCCTGAAATTTTCAATTTTATATTTTGAACTATAATACAATTACGTTTCCACGCAGAAAATTTCACAAAATTCTATAATAGGAAAATAATACCCTGCAGACACCTTAAACATTATTTTGAAATTGTGGATTTTCTATGATTGGGTTCTAGTGCTGCTGATGAGGAATGAATTTCCGAAATGGCCATACAGCTCATTGAAATTATTACAGTTGGAGTTAATACATGTGTTATGGTCTCATGTCCATTTACTCCATATCCTTTTGTAAAATATTCTCAAATATATGTCATTACATATAACAAACTAGTAAGTCTTCCAAGGAAAACATGTGTCGCCTTCATAATAATACAAAAAAAAGTTCCCTCCAACAGGATGTTGGCATTAGAAAGATCCCAAATTCTGTTACACAGCATAGGTCCTCATACTGATAATCTATGCCAAATTTCAGAAGGCGGCTCCTGAGAAAAATGTGATTGAAATTTTCAAGAAGCCAAAAATATTCAAGTTCCATCGAACAGGAACAGGGCAATTGAGAGATCAAAAACTCTCTTACACTGTGCAGGTCCCCATAGTGATACTCCATGCCAAGTTACAGAAGCCTTGGATATGTGGTTCCTGAGAGAAAATGAGACAGAATTTTTTGTAACACCGACACTGACAAAGATGACATTAGTTGATCCCTCTATGTTGCCACTGCATGAATGAAGGTGACACATTAATGAATTGATTTGTTAAACTTTCAGCTGGGTAAAATGGGAATTTGCATATACCACGATATAATAGGAACAATTTTTATAGCCTACAACTGCTTTATCTGTTTGAATGAGGCAGTGTTCAAATTCTAACAAGGGGACGAACAAATGAACCATGCAAGGAAAAAGGCATTCATACAATGTTGTTGAATGTTCATACAATGTTGTTGATTGAAACATTGTTTAATAAGTTCTGTAAACCTGTCAAGTTACATGGACCATAAACATCAAATAAGAACACCATGATATTATATAAAATGTTATTTTAATGCAATTCAGTTAAAACATTAGTTATGAAGTGAGACAAATTTCACTTTAAATAAAAACTAATTTAGTTAAAACCTTAGTTATTCAGTGAGAAAATTTTACTTCAAATAAAATCTTACACCAGATTTCTTTGTTGTTGTGTAAAGGACTCACAATTCTCTCCCTCCCCCCTTCTGCTCGTTGAAAATTTTATCAATATTTCAAGTTGAAATACCAAGCCCACACACTCAAGTTTCATGAATACATGTGGGCTTCGTATTTCAACTTGAAATAGTACATTGATAAAATTTTGGACTCCTGTGCTCAAACTACCCTTTCCCGTCCCCCCCCCCATAGCTGCCAACCTCCAATGACCTCATCTCTGGTCATGACCTGCATTGGATAGTAAAAACATAGAAAGCAGCCACAGCCTGCTAAGCTCACCTCGTTGCGCAGCATTGTCACATGTTGCACATGTCAGTAAACAGGAATGGACTATAATCATTCTGTTTAACAGATTCAGTCATGCATAAAATGTAGTTTACAGACTGCATCCGAAGCATGCATTGTTCTTGTCATCCAAAAATGCATCATACATACCAATATGATTGATGTGGGAAATGTCAGTAAGCGAGAATGGACTTAAACCATTGAACCTAACCAAATCGCTCATGCACAAAATGTAGGTCAGAGACAGCATCCGAAGCATGCATTGTTGTTGTCATCCCAAGATGCATCATACATACCAACATGGTTGATGTGGGCCATGTCAGTAAGCGGGAATAGACTTTAACCATTATACCTAACCAAGTCCCTCATGCGTAAAATGTAGGTCACAGACAGCATCCGAAGCATGCATTGTTGTTGTCATCCCAAAATGCATCATACATACCAATATGGTTGATGTGTGCCATGTCAGTAAGCGGGAATAGACTTTAACCATTCTACCTAACCAAGTCGCTCATGCGTAAAATGTAGGTCAGAGACAGCATTCCAGTCGCCATCCCAAAATGCATCAGGCATACCAATATGGTTGATGTAGGGCATGTCAGTAAGCAGGAATGGACCTTAACCAGTCTGTGCCAAAAACTTTTTCATTCACTAGCCCTAAGGGGCTAGTAAGGTCCTGTGTTGTACTAGCCCGAACTCAATTTCACTAGCCCTTATAGAAGATTCTTTGCTAATCAGGTACAATTTTAACTAGCCCACCGGGCTAGTGACTTCAAATTTTTACTAGCCCAAGACTAATTTTACTAGTCTCGGGCGTAGGGCTAGTGGCTAAAGGCACAGACTGCTTAACCATTCTTCCTAACCGGACGCGGACGTGGACGCCGACGTTGATGCAAGGGTTATCACATAAGCCCCCCTCACTTTGTGAGATGAGCTAAAAATGTTCATAACGCAAGACCAACTTTTCTCATCCCAATTATTCTATTATAAACGTGCGACGAACTTTTTTCAACTTAACTATTTACTTTATATCAAGCAATTATTTACACACTTTAATACTCACTTACTACTTACTTATAACTGGGACTAATATAACAGGGATTTGAAACATTTACATTTCTTACAATTTTTGTGTCGCAGCAGATTTACCTGTGAATCGTCCTATCTTTTAGCATTTCTCTGTTGAAACATAGGACATTTTAGTACACTTTACATCTACATTTTTCTACCGATTTTAATACAAAATACATCATTTTATAGAAAAAAGATTGCTGCAAATTTGTAAAATAAATTTATTCCAAAGTACACAAATTTTGCTCTAAAACTTGGATAATTTTGGTTTTTTTTAAATATACCACTAAATTTTACACTTCATGACATTTTTTTTTCAGTACACTTTCTATTTTCCCAAAAATATTTAATGCTACATAATTTATATGATTGAAAGATGAAAAGATGAAACTTAGAGGTGAATCATGATGTATTTTTCTTTAAATTTAGTTGAATATTTAGTTGTAAAATACACAGGGAAATGTTTAGTGTTTGAACTCCAAAATTTATTTCTAAAAATTGCATGAGCATGGTCACATCAGTCAGAATTTATCAGCATTGTTAAAAATTTTTCCTGCTATGGCTATATATATAACCAATACAAAGAGCTTTATCCTGGTAAAATTTCGTAATAGTAGGATGGAACTTGACATGTAAACTAGCGAGTTAACATTAGCCAATTTTCTTAATTTTCATTGATAATCATCCATTACTGTCATTTGTTTACTGGACGGTTTCTCGATAATTTTACGACCTCTTCACACAAGAAAACAACCCGTGGTGCATTTATTACCCATTTTTAATTAGGATTTCATTGTTGTGTGAATGAAAATTTAATGTTGTAAATGTGCTATAAATCAGCTTTTCGGCAAAATTTGTAGAATAATTTTATGTTGAGTAAATCAAAAGTTAAAGCCGAAAATCGTAGCCGGGACACCTCTTTTTATTCGATCAAACTGGTTTGTTAGTTTCAAATCCCTGTTATATTAGTCCCAGCTTATAACAACTGACATAAAAATCAACTTCCATGTCCAAGCTTTGTTTCACTTTTGCTGATTAAGATGTTTACTTGGACTATCACCAAAACTGGGCATAATGAGTCAATTTTTAATTCTGATTTAAAATCGTTCTTGATGCTTGTAACTACATATACATGTATATATTGTATTGTGCTCTGTTGGTCTGTGTGAAACTCAATAATAGAATGTATGTTTTTATGTCATTGCCCCCTGTGGGTCCTTGATTGGTTTAATAAAATTTATTATTATCATTATTATACACAAATTGACAAAACGTGACCGGAAATCAAATCCGATTCTCGGGTTATTTAACAACCCAATAGGAATACTACATCTCATCGGATGACAAGAGAAAATATTGGGTCAAACCCAACAAAATCGGGTTACTTGACATCTATGCCCCCCACCCCACACACACATACTAATCTCAGATCTGTCAAGTGTCACGCGATCAGCATGAGACTCACGTGAAGCTTTTGCAACTTTGGGGCAAATGATTACCTGATTACCTATGTCGTAGTTCCCTCCTATGGCAGGAGCACCGCTGTTTCTGTCTGGAAACGGCGTAAAATTACATCCATATATAAAACAATTGTTAATGCACTGTATACACCGATTGCGCATTTGCGGGATCACTCATTATTTTAGCTAAATAAGGAGTAATTTGGTAAAAAACTGGTTCCAAGATGCTGATAGGCGAAGATAGTAATTTCTTCATTTCCATTCAAGTTTCGTTTTTTGTGGGTTGGAAATGTTCCTCGTGGATTTCATTGTCAGTTGAAAACGATGTTTTACCTATATGTTGAATAACAACGTAAGATTCGTTGGTAGAAAATATCTGTCCCTTGCTCCAACGTTGGATTATGTCATTTTTACTCCGGTTGACCCCAGATGACCTCGTCGAAATGAAGAGTCAAATCCGGAATGGAAAAGATATGCAATCCATGTATACAATAATAGCCTTGCATGTTGATCCTTTGATGTGGATCTCGATGGGGTTTAAGCGGGAAGCCGGATTGGCCTTTTTAAGCGGTAAATGGGATCTTGGGAAAAATGGGAAAGGATGTCCAGTGTGAAGCGGGAACCACTGAAAATTTAGTCTGTGAAACGGGAAAAGGGGTCTTCTTTAAGAGTCTTTGTAAAATATTTTCCCGCCAGGAAAACAGGAAAGTAACAAAAGAAATTGAAGGGATTTCGGGGAAAGGGACCCCATCGACTCGATGGGGTCCCTTTCCCCGAAATCCCTTCAATTTCTTTTATCTTTGACAATTTTGTGCACAGGCACTTGTTTCTATCCACCAGGCTCGAGAGTCCACGCCAGTACTCTCGAGCCCGGTGGATAGAAACAAGTGCCTGTGTATGATAAGTGTAAAGACGGTTTTATATTTGAATACACGTAGAATGAGATGGAGATGAAGCAGGTGCTCGAGTGTAAACGGGAAGATCAAATTTCTGGGCCATATAATGACATATTTTTACGACACACTTCATCATTGTTAGTTTCTTAAGTAGTAATCCAGTATCGTGGACCTGTGGAAATAGTTTTACCTTGATTTCTTAATCAAAATTCAAATTTATCATTCCATCTTCCGCCATGGGACTCTGTGGGAATGCCCTTCGATCATATTTGAAAAATGTGTTTTGATTGGTTAAACGTCATGGCCTATTTTTAGAAGGGAGATCCCAACTGTCCTGGTTTTTAATAAATTCCCGGGAATAAAATAGACAATTAATTAGGAACTTGCCTTTTCAATAAAGAGGACATGTCCACCTTTCCATACTGAAGTCAGTAGTCTCTGTTTAACACCATTACCATGATCCTCACAATCAGGCCGACACGTCTGTCTCTTCAGACGTTACCTGGCTCAACAAATGTAGGTAAATTAATGCTTGGTCAGTGTTCCGAAGCAAGCTTGACAAAGAAAAAAGATGAATAAATGAGTTAAAAGCAATAAACAATAAGTCATGGATTCACTGGGGCTTGCGATGAAAAATCCACGTGCAAAAAATGAAAATAAAAAGGAAATGAACAGATCAGACAATTTGACTGATTGAGGGTCTCTTCCAAGATATATACATAACTGTTCCTCACTCAGCGCTAAAACATATATTTCATTTTCTGATGTTGTTTTTTTTTATTATGTTTGTATGCACATGTCTCTTTCTGTGTTTCTGAGCTTGCAGACACAGTAAAATAATGCCGCTATTGTATGGTATAAAACTACCGATTAAATGCTTGTGACTGATCGGAATCCGTTTGATGCTCTACATTTTTATGTCTATCTCTTGTAAGTTTTTTCCATTTCTAGTTAAATTATTTCAATATGCCTTCCGATGTGAATCACTAATTGCTGTTTTTCTGACGCAGGGTCCTCTCATAAAAAAGAACACCTGCGTTGTCAAAATGTAAGGGACTGATTGGATTAATTCCTAATTTTAATTTGTAAATTCAATGTCATTTTAGCTCCATCACCTACAGCAAGAATACACATACAATGCAGGAACATTTGCAGTTATAAGTATGGCCAAGAATTGCATCTCAGTCCAGTGCCTTGAGATGAGAGCAAGCCATTTTCAAGTCTTTTCTTACCCTTTTCATGTTTTTATATGGATGAGTGTGTATCCGTAGGATGTGCACCCTACTCGAGGTACCCCAGGAAATTGGCCTTGCTTGGAAAACTGATTTTGTTACCTTTCCTAGTT
The DNA here is from genome assembly GCA_002080025.1 of Modiolus philippinarum. Lineage (NCBI taxonomy): Eukaryota > Metazoa > Mollusca > Bivalvia > Mytilida > Modiolidae > Modiolus > Modiolus philippinarum. The sequence continues at coordinate 98,658 of MJUU01000008.1, read as the reverse complement.
ATATTACATAACTTTGTATGTACATATATACATTTTTGCTGCATGTGAGGTACACACTTTGAGGCGCAATGGTATAAAAAATTCATTCCGCATAACCAAAAGTACATATGTGATCACGGGAGGGGGTTATTTCCTATATACAGGTACGTACGGATGTGCAATCCAAAAGGGTCTGTTTTTTATGTAATATTAATAATAATAAATATGTTTATTCCAATCAAGGGCCCATGCAGGGCAAAGTCATTACAAGTATTAGATTTTATTACATAATATATATATATAAGAAAACAGTCATATACAATAAACAATATGTATCCAGAGACGAGTAAACACATGGTACTTAATGTCTCTGGTTTATTACAAGTGAATGTTGCCGATTATGTACTAGAGGTGGCACAAAGTAAAGAGATTCCAAGTGAAAATATAGATCCACGCATATACAAATCATATACATATAAAGAATATATAATTAATAAAATAAAAAGAGGATGATAGAGAGGTGACATATTGAAACAATCCACCTCGTGACTAGTGCAAGAAATCAAGTACTGTTTATAGTAGTTGATCAGAAGCAAGAGTCACCAAGGGCCGATGCATATAGGATTCTATTATCACTATGTAAACCAGTCAATCTCCTTTCAAGAGTCACCAAGGGCCGATGCATATAGGATTCTATTATCACTATGTAAACCAGTCAATCTCCTTTCACCTTGAATTGCATTGGCTACAAATTAAATTTAACACGGGAATGACAGTCTAAAATAAGAGGAATCCACCTCGTGACTAGTGCAAAAAAAAAAAAAAGTGCTGTACAAGGCAGTTGATTAGATGGAAGAGTTACCGGTGCTTCTTGCCGATAACTCAATATTATGTATGTCATTTTCCTAGCACATACACTGTGTGCATATGGTTTGAATCAAATTCGATTAAGATTAAAATGATTAATAAACTAACTTATATCAAAATGGTCAGATGCAAAAATATGGGTGTGATGTCTTGAAATTTACATAAACTAGTTTTCACAATATGGAATTCTCATATATTTGTATGAACTTTATTTCATTGGCAATAACTCTGGTTTATATAAACCAGAAAAAGTGCCACCTCCAGTAGAACATGTCCATTGCTCCAGAAATATATATATGAGGGAAAAAAAAGATTTGCATTTTTAACGAAATAAATTAAACATTTAAATCATGAATTTTTCATTACTTATAATGAATATGCACAATTCAGTTAAAATTGCATGTATAAAATATATGTATGATAAAGGTAAGAAATTCCAGAAGAATTTATATTTATAGGTCTGAAATTTCATAGGGTTGCAAATAACAACAACCATTGGTGTGCAACGGGAGTTAACTAGAAGTTCATTAATTTTTTCAAGTCAGAGTTCATTCCCTTTGCATTGAATCGTAATGTTTAGAGAAAACACACAATGCAAAAAAAAAAACAAACAAAGATTAAAAATGCTGAGTCATGGAAAACGGCGAATAGCTAAAAATGGAGTCACGGAAAATAACAAGTTTGACATCATCTTTGGATAAGAGATTATGATTGTTTATTCCAATTAATGGTCCCACAAGGGACATATAAATTTCATATAATGATTAAGTATTCCAGGTACACATACAAACATGGGAATCATTTGCAATTTCAAAATTAGTACGCCTCCACCCAGAGACATATAATTATATGTCTGTGCTCCACCCGATGAGAAAATTTGCCACAGTCTTTTATCTAAATATATTTTATAGAAATCTCACATTTAAATACACGAGCAAATGGATCTACATGATAACATGTGACCATTGAAGTGTTCTTTTTTTGACGTTTTTTTTAATTATTATTTATGATTTATTATTTTTGTTTTTTTTTACTTTCTAATTCGTAGTAAAGTTTAAAAAATCAATGGTTCCTGTGTTAACCAGGGAATAATATGGCTATTATATAGTTTCCCATGTTCTTAACACTTGAAGGAAGCCCAAATACTGGCACTTCTTTCTCAGGACAGAGGCTAAGTAAGACTAGGCCCATGTAAGTGAAATTATATTGCTGAATACACATGCGAAATGGAAGTTCTTACAGTTTTTGTCTTATGCAAGCGAAATTATATTTTGACAGGATGAAAGTGAATAAACGATCATTTCACTAAGAATTAACACAACTTACACATGTTTCATTGGAAAATTTGGATCTATCTCAGTATATCAAGACCACAAAAAATCTGTCTCTGAAATAGAGGTACAAGGGCGTGGGCAGTAAGAAAACGTGCCCCTTTACACAGTATTAGATTCTGTTCAAACGGATTCAATCCCATCAAGACAACAAATCCCACAAACACCTTCAGTGTCTTGAGGGTCTAAATCTACCAGCAGCATGCCAAGTTTCTATATTTTTCACTGGCATGTAACTACTGTATCGAAAAGATGAAATTGAAATAAATATATTTAAATGAAAATAAACATCCTAACAGATAATTTCAGTTCAAACAAAGCTACAAACCCCCAATTTCTTATAGTTGTAGAGCCACTAAAATATTAGTACAGTTATCCCTGCTTATTTACCAGTGGAAGTAGGAACAAATAAAAAGAAATGGAGTAAATGTACATGGAACACATGACAGGATTAAGCAAATGCAACGCTTTTATACGAGTTATCTGGTTTTTTTTTACTTAGTAAAAAACTTCTATTATATCGTCAAGTCACTGATATAGTTATCTGTGTAATTTCCCTTCTTTTTCTTAATGTTTAAATGTTAAATTGGTGGCTAGCATAGGTAACTGAATGATCGCGAAGTATCTTTGTAATGTTTAAAACTCAAGGCCAGAAAGCTCCTGTGGTATCGTCAAGTATTTGTGTAATATTAACTTGAAGGAAAACTCTTGTAGTATCGTCAAGTATCTGTATAATGTTAACTTGATGGAAAACTGATGTAAACTCCTGTAGTATCGTCAAGTATCTTTGAATTATCAACTTGGTGGAAAACTCTTGTATCGTGAAGTATCTGCATGTGTAATGTTAACTTGATGGAAAACTCCCATACTATCGTCAAGTATCTGTGTAATACTAGCTTGATGGAAAACCCTTGTAGTATCCTGAAGTATCTGTGTAATGTTAACTTGATGGAAAACTCCCACACTATCGTCAAGTATCTGTGTATTATTTACTTGATGGAAAACCCTTGTAGTATCCATACTATCGTCAAGTATCTGTGTAATATTAACTTTATGGAAAACCCTTGTAGTATCGTGAAGTATCTGTGTAATGTCAATTTGATGGAAAACTCCTGTAATATAGTCAAGTATCTGTGTAATGTTAACTTGATGGAAAACTCCTGTAATATAGTCAAGTATTTGTGTAATGTTAACTTGGTGGAAAACCCCTGTAGTATCGTGAAGTATCTGTGTAATGTTAACTTGATGGAAAACTCCTGTAATATAGTCAAGTATCTGTGTGATATTAACTTGATTGAAAAACCCTTGTAGTATCGTGGAGTATATGTTAACTTGATGGAAAACTCCCGTACTATCGTCAAGTATCTGTGTTATGCTAATTTGATAGAAAACTCATGTATTAGTTAAGTTATAAGTTATATGTATAAGTTATCTGTGCAATGTTAACCACATCAGTAGGAAAAGAAAAAAAAAACGAATTAATTACAATATCAGAATCCAAAGACATGACAAAAATCTAGTGGCTCAGGGGTGAGCCTGTATCGCTCACCTGACATATTGCTTTTCCAAAAGAGACCAATGTTAAACTATGTTCCATATTGCCATTTTGTTTGTCAAATCCGAGCAAATGACCTTCCAGCCTACGTCATTTCAGTAAAATTTAAATTGGATTCAATGGTTTCAGAACTATAAGCGCTTTTAGCCATATTTATTGTCGGATCCAAGCAGAATAAGAAACTGTTGTGAAGGACTTTAACATTCCTGTAATGTTTTTGAGTTTGTTTAAAAATGTTTCTGGGGAGATTATTAAACATTAAGGGGATTATGTATAGATGATTTAAACATGATTTTCTCACAGGGCCGCATGCTAAGCTATGCAGGGACTATTTATGGCTATATATACTTAGTAGTCCGTGAGCTATGTTATGCCATGTTTTTTGTCAATTAAGGTTAGTGAGGACACCTGACCCCAAAAATAATTCCGAATTAAAAATGGCTATTTTTTTTAAATATAATACTGTTGAAAATATACCCTTTCTTTGGTATAAATATTGGACCGCCTTTCCAGGCGTTTTTCTGAGATAAATGGGGTCAAAGTTACCTCCCAGTGAATAATGGTCCGAATTCCCATTTCCCCCTTTTGACCATATAAAAAAAAAACAAAGTGTACATTGTTTTTGTAAAAAGAGTGTTTGGATTATAAGTCTTCGTTGTTTTAAAGGTATTTCTAAAAATATATCCACTTCTGTCAATTATTTTTGCTAATATTCCAAATTATGTGCACATTGAGGTTTGATCTTTTATCAGTTTTTGCCCCCGGGAGGGACATAAAAAGTGAAATTCAGAAAAACTTCCGAATTCAAAATTTAATTTTGACTTCAATATATTCTTTTATACGATATCTTCAAAATAAAAAAAAATCAGTATAGCAAACCAGGCTTTTAGAGACCTACAAGCATTCAAAGTTGACAACATTGCCCCCCTTACCTCAAAAAATTTTGCCGTCACTAGAACATAAACCGGAAGTGATGTCACCGGATGTGCTTGTAGCACAACAGTCATATGACTGTATACGGTCTTCACTTGACTAGAACAGGAAGTTGTAGGTTACGCATGTCAAACCGGAAGTCGACACTTTCTTGCCTACTGTTAATCATCAATGCAAAAATTTCATCTACAAATTCAAATTTGGTGATATATTGTATGATAGTTCAACACGTGACCCCGCAGGAGTCCTATAGAGAGATAAAGGAGCGTGCATGCGGGACCGGAAGTAGTTTGTATTTTCAATTGGCAATCGTTTTGACTGGAACGACCTATTATGCTGTATAAAGATATATTTTGGATAGCGTTGACTAAATGAATGAGTTGATATTTCTCATATTTTCTTGTTCAAAACTTCTAGGGTTTGATCTTTATAAAACGGAAATTAGCAGTGGCTTGTTCGGGCAGTATTTCTATCACGTCTGCGTTACTTGTTTAGAAGGGGGAGACTGCTATTGTTGTTCTAGGGTGAATTCTCTCTTCCCACAATTTTCAAGTTTTATTCTATCATTATTTCCCCTTTTCTTATCCCATTGTGTACATAATTTACTTTTTTCACTACTATCTCTCTATTTTATTTAATTTTTATCAAAGATATTTTCCTCTTTTTAGCACTTTTACTGTGTTAATGTATTAATATTTTCCTTTTTCTCACCTTATTTCAAGATTATTTCCATTTTTCGTCATATTCGAAGGAATTTGAATTTTTCCCGCCATTTTGCTGTTTCCATGGCAACGGTCGCCATTTTGATATTGTAAAGACCAAAACTCGTATCTACACATGCTAAGTAACCTTCTTTAACTTTAACTTTAACTTTAAACATATTTATTGTTATAAAATTACAACACTGGATTGGAAACAAGTTTTCACAACTTACAACTCCTTTCCAGATAATAAAGTGATACATTAAATACAATATGAATATGAGCAATTTAANAATTTCCCGCTATTTTCTGTTCCCATAGCAACGGTAGCCATTTTGATGTTTTTAAAACCAAAAATCGTTTCTACACATGCTCAGTAACCTTCCTGGCAAATTTCATTCCATTCTGAACATTTTTTTATTTTTTCCCGCCATTTGATGGTTTAATCACGTGACAGCTGACCTCACTAACCTTAAGTTACTAGTATTGTCCGGAATCCATTTTTTTTCTGAAATTTTCAGACTATTTTTGATCACTGTGACCTTGACCTTTTACCTACTTTTAAAAAAAAATCAATAAGTTCTTCTACTACTGGTACCCAACAATAGACCTATATGCAAAGTATCATTTCAATTGGGTGTAAACTTTTTGAGTTATCATCCGGAAATCAAATTTTTCTAAAATTTTCAATCTATTTTCGGTCACTGTGACCTTGACTCTTGGCCTACTTTCTCAAGAGTCCGTAGGATTCCTCCCCTCCTGGTATCCAACAATATATCCAAGTTTCATTTCAATTGGATGTAAACTTTTTGAGTTATCATCCGGAAACCAAATTTTTCTGAAATTTTCAGTCTATTTTCGGTCAGTGTGACCTTGACCTTCGACCTTCTTTCTCAAAAGTCAATAGGGTTCCTCCCTTCTTAGTATCCAACAACATATCCAAGTTTCATTTCAATTGGATGTAAATTTTTTTGAGTTACCACCCGGAAACCAATGTTTGACGCCCGCAGGCACGCACGCAACACCAAACCAATAGCCTAGTTCAACTTCGTTGCAACTCGGCTAAAAAGGTTAATGCATGAATTCTGAACAGTCCATGCGAATATCATAAAGAAAAGCTATGACCTCTTCTAAAACTGTTTGGCCACTGGGTTTAATCCAACCTTGACCCGGCAGTTTAGCGGCGAGTACTTTTTGACCCATCTTTCAAATGTTTTTGTCCCTTTTCTTTTTCAAGATTGTGGTCGTGGTCGTGGAGTAAGTGGTCTACCTACACTGGGTTTTATTCTTATGTTTATTATTCTATAGAGAACCTAGACAGAGAAGGGGGAGGTTTGGGTACCCATAAACCGCGGTTTAACTCTACCACTGGCTATCAGTGCTGGTACCAAGTCCTTGGCACGTTGTGGCATGTAACTGTATTTTCAGCAACTATAGGTGTTTCCTGTTTATTTTATTAGTCACAGTTGTTCTTAGTTGGACCCTTTGAAAGATATGTCCAGCAAGTCCAACCTGATTCAAGTCCGCCGATAGTGCAGGCAACATAGTTTAACTTCTGACCCAATGGGGAAACAGATAAAAGATCTTCCGTTCTGAATCTACATGGTCAGAAACAATAATAGATAATCCACATCCAAAAGGGTTACCAGTGGTCTGCATCCAATCCAACATAGATGCCATTGAGGGCATACTTAAACTTTGCAATATATAGTACCAAGGTCTATTGATATACTTGAAAATGAAACACTAAAACATTGATGTTCTTTGGACTGTCTATGTCAGCCATGGTTCTGGTCAGCGATACGGGCTCTAAAGAGCCTCTTGTTGGTAATTATATAATCTATACATTGACTGCATGCAGCAGTTTATGTCCCGCCGTTACGTTTTACCCTTATCGGCCCATTGGGAAATTTTTGTAAGAGTTTCCTTGTTTTGTCATGGTATACAATAATGATTGAAATATAGTCTGAATTTTCAGCTGATCTATCCAAAATAGCTCGAATTAGGGATACTACAGACACTTCAACATCGGCCTCATACCTGTCTGACATGAAAAATTACCTTGCGTTTTATAGAAAGTTACTGTTTTCATCAAAATTCCGCGTATGGCACTAGGTGGATGTCCTTGGTACCGAATTTGGTCTTCTTTTTCGCTATTTTTGGTAATTGGTACTTTTTTTTGTGTATCCATCAATGTTGTAGTGAGGGCCATGTAATTTCTTGAGGGGTGAAAGTAACATAGCCTGAACAAACCCCCGCGACTAGCTTTTGGATAGTGTTTTGGTTCGACAGTAATATATCAACTGTGAAATGTATACCGTATACGATAGAGAATCAGATGGTGGTATTTTGCTGCTAGATAGCGAAAGTTGGCTTGTCATATAGTTGGGATTTCAAACGTCCATCTGCGTCAACTTGTACAACTTGTCGGTTTCCTAAATGAAAACAAACATCTTCATGTGGATTCAGGTCTTCCTGGGTTTGACGTTACTGTTTTTTACTTTATCCTAGATGGTCAAAAGTGGGTGTTTTGACGTGTATTCATATCATAGTGTATATTATTTCAGTCTTGTCTAAGCTGGTGATGTTTGTGATACTTATTTCTCTATGTTGATGTTTAGATACTAGAGGAATTACAAAAGCTTTGCAAAATTTTACCTTGGTACTGTTTGATGATTAAAGATGTATCGTGTACCATGGATTGTCATAGTTACAAAACAGAACCTTTGAAAATACACACGCCTCACTAACACCGAATGAGACGGGTGTTGTTTACAGAGTAGGACATGCTTACCCTTGGGGAGCATCTTGTGTCACTCTGTTTTATATAATTATACGGAACAAAACTCGATATAATATATATTCATTTGAGGAATTAGAGTAATTAATAATTACATTTCATGAATATTCATTTGAATTCCGTTAGCTTGATAGGTGAACATCGATCACGTGGCATATCAATGTCATGAACACATTTGACCACGTGTTCACGTGGCGGATTAATTTGTAAAAACAGAATCCCAATGTACATGATGTACTTCCCTGTAAATAAAGTTGTTTTTTATATTTCTGGTTTAAAATGTAATTATAAGAATTGAATGCATTATTTTGAAGCTTCATAGGGACTATGAAAGGGTTGACCGGGCGCACATTTTCAACATGAAGCGCTACCGCGCTTCATTAAAAATGTGCTTCGGTCAACCCTTTCATATCCCAATGAAACTTCAAAATAATGCATTCAATTCTTAATAGGAGTTCACACTGTGAGTGCATTAGATTTGAGTATGTTGTGTTTTTATTTCCGTGTTTTGCGTCTGTCTTGTGTCATTGTTCCTCTGTGTTCTCGTCTGGACTTTGATTTTTGTGATTGCCAGTCCTTTTATGCTTCCGTATTCTATACTGCTATGTACTCTCTAGTGAAATTTTGCAAATAAGTGGTCGACAGATTGTTAGCATTAGAAATTATAGAATAGGGCGAAGAACATCTTCAGAACATTAGTGAGAGAACACGAAACACGTCTACCAGTAGACTGTTATAGCACAGAAAAAGATGCAACAAGAAGCTTAAGCGTCCTAAATTGTGAATCTTCAAAATTTCAATATAAAGGAGATCTCGCGAAAAGTGCTTACTAGAGAGCCACTATGTCTAACTAATTCGACAGGACATTTCTAATCAGAATTGACAAATAGTTTAATGTCGCCAGAAGATAAAAACATGATATATTTAGAAGATGGCAGATATTCACCCTGAAAAGCATCATTGACAATGAGTATATCAAGTAGATAAGAAAACACCACTTTTTTCACTTAAATACAATTTCCAAGGGCTTTCTTCCCTATTGAAACAGATATGTTTGGAGCGATAAATCGTAACCCTCGTTAGATTTGGAATGCTCATTTTTCATTAAACAGACCCACTGATCCCCGGTAAAAACTCTGGAGTGAGTTAAGGTGCCATTATATCTCCCATTTTATGACCTGACTACTGTTGAATAAGCTATGAAAGACCGCAAAATATTGGAATGGTTGCAAGGTCCATTTTTCCATCATGAACAAAATCGATTTTGCAAACAATATTACAATAATACTACCACTGTGGCATGGTCGCATGCCAGAAAATCGTAAAGCAAATACATAGCCATTGTGTGGATTCTAGCATTTAATAAAACTACAGAAATAAGATTCGACACAACATCTCGGTAAAATGTAATTGTTGTTTGTGACCCCAGAGAATACCCGAAGAAGGAATGACAAAATACTAGTACAAGCAAGATCAGCCTTCCTTAACTCAAACTGATAAAAAAAGTTACACAAATTTGCAGGCGTCTGGTTCAATTATACAGATAGTTTTACGGGAGACGGATTATGTAATGCAGTCCGTCCGTGTGTACGTACGTACGTACGTACGTATGTGTTTTAGTGCTCCCCGATAGCTCTGGAACTATAACAGGTAGAAATTTGAAACTTGGCACCATACTAGAGTATGATCTGCACTAGCGCGCTAGGGGTTCGGAGTTTCTGTCAAACGCCCTAGGGGCAAATTATGGGCGAAAACGAATTTTCGCGATATCCAATAATCGGAGAAATCTCCAAGGCTATTTGGTCTAGAAAGTTGAAACCCGGGAATCGACTCACATATTATGTGGCAACTTCACAGAGGGCGTCGGAATTTTCGTATGACCCCTCAGGGCATGACCTCTAGGGGGTAAAAAAAACGATTCAGCTAGAACTCCTCTTACACCTTGCATAAACCTGGTTTTAAGGGTATAAGTAACACTATAAAAGTTGTCTGTGCCGAAGGTTTCGGAATTTTGAAATTTGCCCTCAGGGGGAATAATGAGCGAAATTGTATTTCGAGTTACACAGTAATATGCGAAATCTTCTGAAGTATTTGATTCCTAACAATTATGATGATAATTTTCAATAGTCAGGTTGCAAAAACTTCTTATTTTGGTTTTCCTGAAAGTCTTAAAGACCTGTTATTTTTTGGAATTCTGCCTAGCAACCTATCTTTTTCAATTCCTAACAGTTATGATGATAATTTTCAATAGTCAGATTGCAAAAAACTTTGATTCTTATTTTGGTAAATTTCCTGAAAGTCTTAAAGACCTGTTATTTGGGGGAATTCTACCCAGCAACCATATCTTTTTCAATCCCTAAAAGTAATGATGATCATTTTCAATAGTCAGATTGCAAAAAACTTTGATTCTTATTTTGGTGAATTTCCTGAAAGTCTAAAATACCTGTTATTTTTTGGAATTCTACCTAGCAACCATATCTATTTTCAATTCCCAACAGTAATGATAATCATTTTCAAAAGTCAAATTGCAAAACACTTTGATTCTAATTTTGGTAAATTTCCTGAAACTCTCGAAGACCTGTTATTAGTAGCAGCCATACCCTTTTCAATTCCTTGCATTAAGAATCACTGTTTTCAATAGAAAGACTGCAAAATCTTTGATTCTTATTTTGGTAAATTTCCTGAAAGTCTTAAAGACCTGTTATTTTGGGCAGCTTAATTCCTAACAATTATGATGATAATTTTCAATAGTCAGATTGCAAAAATTTTTTATTTTGGTAAATTTCCTGAAAGTCTTAAAGACCTGTTATTTTTTGGAATTCTGCCTAGCAGCCATACCTTTTTCAATTCCTTGCATTAAGAATCACTGTTTTCAATTGAAAGACTGCAAAAATCTTTGATTCTTATTTTGGTAAATTTCCTGAAAGTCTTAAAGACCTGTTATTTTGGGAAATTCTACCTAGCAACCACTGATATCTTTTTTCTATTCCTAAAAGTAATTGATCATTTTCAATAGTCAGATTGCAAAAAACTTTAATTTTAAATTAAATTTTTATTGATGATTCCTATTTTCAAAACCAAACTTTGGTGTTGGTCCAAAAAAGGTGAGCGGGGGGATTTCAATCTCTGATTGACCTTTTTCCATTAAAGTATATTCTTCCTCGTGCGAAAGTACATGCTGGCAACCATGTTCGTTGTCAGACATCGAACGAAATGGACACCCCCTGTTAATTAAGGGCCTCCTATTTATCATTAAATTACTGCTAGTTTCAAAGGCTACGATCAAAATGTTTTTTTCTTATTGGTCCAATGAGAAACTATATTCCGCGCCGGCAGTCTTTGTAAATGACCTGCCGTATACATCTTTCCTGTAAAATTTCACTTCATTTGGGTCAGTGCTTTCATAGGAGATGATCAAATGTGTTTTTCCATATGGTTCAATGTTGAAGTATCGAACTGGTGGATCGGGACCAAATGAGCTATTGTAAATGACCAGGCTTCCATATGATTTCAGGGCAACCAAGATTTGGTTCAATTTGTTTAAGTAGTTTCATAATAGATGACCAAGGTCATGACTCCATCTCGTCTTGGTTGGTGGCCGCTATATCACTCCCGTAAAGTTTAGTTCGGTTAGAACAGAGACATATAATTACATACAATGTAATTATATGTCTCTGGTAAGAACCTATTTCAGAACAGATGGTCAAAGTATGTTTTACCCAAAGTGTCCAATGCAAAAATACGTATTTGCTTGATCTCTATCTTAATAAGGCTATATTTATAACCGTGGGAAAATAACACTGTCTGCCAGGTGCAAATCGGCGAGATCATTGTTATATTTAGGGACCGACCATTTAACTTGAAGGGGAGGGGGGCTATGGTTTTTTCAAACAAAAATATTCTGTCTCTGATTTTATGAAAAAAAATATTTTGGCTGCAGAAATGATGAAAAAAAATATTCTGAAGGAGGCTTTCTGCCCAAAAAAATAATGCTAATTTTGAAAAAAAAAAATATTCTGCTGATACAAGTTAAAAAAATTATTGCCCAGAAAAAAAACCATAACCCCCCCCCCCCCCTTTTCAAGTTAAATGGTCAGTCCCTTAGTTGAAACGATAGATGCGACTCCCGAAAGAGTAATCATCAATGTAGTAAGGCCTAAACTGTCTCTTGTAACTGCCAGAATCGCATACAATTTTCTGCTAATTTGGTCTAACCTCACACCTGGCAGACGGTGGGATGAAGCGTGAAGACTGAAAGGACCTTACGGTCAAGGGTCGGGCTACAACCAACCCATAGAATTTTTTTTAATTTTGCACAGAGTTAGATATGAGTATAAGACATCAATAAATGTAATAAAAAAGGGGGGTCATCGAACAGCTGTCTGAAAAATGACCCTAATATCATCAAAAATACAGAGGATATATAGGGAAATCAAGATTTATGTACAAATTTGTCGCTTTTTTCCTTATATCTTTTTACTGGATCCATAGATTTTGCTTAAAAAACGATATGTTATTCTTTTTGTAATAATAAAAAAAAATGTGTAAAAAAATATGGGGGTCACCGAATTCGTTTTCTCTGTGGGAAACGTCAAAGTTGTCAACTTCAATGAAAAATACGCCGAAAAAAGCTGACGTCGTAAAATTGGACCAATAACGTCCTGATCATATGAAATGAAAAATTGACGTCTTAGTAAAACATTATGACAATTAAAATATTAAAAAATTACTCTTTGTAATTTATTGAATATTTAACTGAAATGTATAGTGTAAACGAGGCTACAACAACTGAACATATTTTATGGGCATTTTTCATATCAAATCAAATCGAATATTTATTGTCATATAAACTAGGATAGTTTGTCATATTAGAAAATAAACTAAAACAAGCAAGTAAAAAAATAAAAGACTTATGAGTCCCCTGTCCTCAGTTCTAATGACCGTTTCATAAAGAAACATATTTTTCCTATTGCTTAGTGTTTATAATTGGCATAGTATTTTTTTTCATTTTCAGTGCATGTGTTAAAATCTTAAGTGTATTTGACTTAATATGTTCAAAACTGCCAAAATCAATACGAATGACAAAGTATGCGTATATGACTTAAACTAGGCCAATACGGACTTTTCCCATTTTGGCCTAGTCCAATGTGAGGTCTCTAATAACTCCTCTTGATTTATCGTCTCTCGCTATGATAGCATTAAAATGAACCAGTAGTGCGTAACTTGTCGTCTGACCAAGGTCCTTTAAAATAAAAACTAAAGAAATGTTGGAAAACAATTGATACAATTCATGGAAATGAAATTAATTAATAAAGATATCATTGTGTAATGCATTTCATATTGGCATAGTCATAGATCCTCGGTAAGTCACAATGGCCTTCGGCTTGCGCCCCAGGCCATCTTCAGATATGGGTTACATCGGATCTATTACATTGCTAATATAAAAAAAAAACGTTACGTAATAATACTATAGTACGGTCATATGCTGTCTATAAGTGGGTCATTTGTCATTTGCAGACCGGAATTGGCTATCTTTCTTGGCATGGATACGTTATTACGATCGCGGGTATTGTAGATAAAAGATGACAAACGGACTTCGAATTCAAGAAGGTGTTTTGTGTAATGTTGAAATGGCTATTATTTAAACGATTATATACCCTTTTGGCGTCGTGTGCGTAATTTGGAGAACATCTAAACAAAGGACTACTGGTTGTACTTGGTACCCCCTCCCACTTTCCTTTCTGAGAGTAAGTGTCCGAAAAGGGGAGAGTGTATATGCAAAATCCACGCATTTAGCTTGAATTAAGAAGGTCGATGCAATCGGCCTCCTCTCATTTTTTATTCACAATCTCGCATCAAAAAAAAATTGCCATTATTGCAAATAATATACAGTTTCCGGTAACCAACTGAAAAAATTTTTTAAGACTCTCTTTCTTTCTGTCCGTCAACCTAACTTCGTCACTTCTATACAATATGTTCCTGTGCCGGGTGAAATCTATATCCTTTGATGCGGAGGCTGACATTTTTTGAGTAAGTCGAATGTACTTGCAGAAAACGCTGTTATTCTGTTTTAATAGCAGCAAGCTGGTACACTATTTGTACCAGTAAACTCAAAACAATAGTTGGAATAATCGAGTTTCTTCATATGGCTATTTCGACAACTTATGTCTCTTAAATGCAGATCAAATCAAAATATTTGGAAATCCGCAAAAAAAAAATATGTGTAAAAGTTGATCGACAACAAATTACAAAGACGATCTTTAAAGAAAGCCAAAATCAGCTCAAGACAGAACTATGCAAGAGGGAAATACTCCTCAGTCTCAGACGAATTTTCTTTAATTTCACTGTACGTTGCAAGTTTCCACAAAACAAAGAATTGGTTTTCGTGCCAGCACCTAAGTATTGGCTGAAAAAGACATCTAAATTACTACAACTTTCAGACATTTCTCTCTGTTCTTATGGAATATCCTACAACGCTGCTAGTTAGGTTTGATGACAACATTTTTTTTGGGGGGGGAACAGTATTATTTCAAACGAAGTGTCTATTTTTACGGCTAGCCGAAATATTAGACAAAAAAGTCTATTTTTCCGGCATTTGACGGCAATACCATTTTTTGGTGGTTTGATAACATTTTAATATTTAACATGTTGTATAAGCGGACTATTTACAATTTCTGTGATATAAAAAATAGTTTTAACATATAACAAAGCCGTTGAAAATTGATAAATATGAAAAATAATTTGTTGTAGTATATGGTCGGAAAAATAGACAAATATTACTATTTGTGCGGCTATCCAGAAAAAAAGACAAAAATGTCTATATTTCCGGCCATTGAAATTAATAATTGTCAAAAGGAAAACAGAAAAAGGTTAATTAATAATATGTGTGGTTCTTTAAGGGGAAAAATTAATTCTTTTATTTAAATCGACTAATTTGTGGTCGGAAGAATAGACATTTTTAACTATTTTAGAAAAGACATGGCCTATTTCATATTAATAAACGAACAAGTTAAAATTCTTGTCGAACTGCGATAATAGGTAAAAGTATAAATACATATGATTGAAAAACAAAAGACAGAGGTGGGCCCATCTAAAAGAAGTTTTTTTTCTCGGAAATGCGATCCTCAGGAAATGTTTTGTCTGGAAATATCATCTTAGGAGCTATTTCGTTTGGACATATTTTCCTTGCGCACACATTTACATAGACAAGTTGATTCTAAATTTAGATTACTATAGGTAGAATCCATGATAAACACGGACGTGAAAGAAGACACCAATAACAAGAAAAGATATGGTTGCAACCATATCAAATGATAACTCGATTTAAATCTTATTTTATCTACGAATGGAAAAAAAAATTGTGCATGTTATTTTGTTTGGTTATATGATCTAGTTTTGATTTATTTCATATTAAGAATTAATGGATCACTCGGGACGATTGTGACAGATAAATTGAGGTAATATGTTCTGAAAAGATCTTTGCGTGTGTTTTCATTATGTCCATTGTTCATGGTCCTAAGTGATGGAAAGGGATCACCATGCCTATATAACAACCTGAGGTTAAAACCACAATACATGCTATATGGAAATTACAAAATGTCAAAAAAGCACTGACTGCAAACTACAAACACAGGTTGCAGAAGAGTATGCATAATCTTGGCCACATGTGGTAGCCGTCAAAACCAGCTAAGATGTGAACCATTGAAATATCTGTTGGGTAACTGATTGTTGAGTTCCATCTCTTAAATGAGTAGATTAATTTTATAAAAATCATGGTATGTTTCCCGGGGTATGTTGCTTTGTTATTCTTCAACAGTAAGATAAAATCCGTAACACATTGATTACGTACATAACACAAAAGTTGCAATGAAATATAATACAGGGTAAACTTTACAGAAATTATCGCAATCAGCATAATTTTTAACAACTATAATCAAAAGAGGGACAACTCTTTCCAAAATTAATATCACGGAAGTTAAATTTACATGTAGATATTCAACTAGGATATTTGATACAATGGTAGTATCAATTGATAATCATTGTGAAATACGTAATATTTATTGCATACATTTAATAATATAACAATGGGTGATAATAATAGGAAGCTGTCTATAGATAAATCAAATAATGTAGTATTGTGTCTAGAGCTGATGAGAACAAATGGCGTAGTAATATAGACAAAGGTAAATAATAGCTTAAATAAAATTGAAACATTGCGCCTCGGCATATGCAACTCAAAAAACATTTCATTACACCATTGGGCACAAAAACATTTATAAATTGCCGTTAAATCACCGTTAAAAAGTAATGCAATACTGCACTATATTTTGCACATGAATATAACGGTAGTTAAGGTACCAAAGATAGTAATAACTCACGTTAGATATTATGCCGGATCCGAGTTATGAAGAAGGAAAAGTCGGTTTTGTTGTAGAATTCGTGGTTTAACATCTATAGATATCTTAATAGAGTTTCTGAAAATGGTTTTAACTGTGCTATCATTTGATGGTTCACAGAACGGTGTTATATTATTGACTTTCACATCAGATGTCGCACGCCGTAATTCCGTCATATCGTGCATTTTATATATTGCCATTGGACTGATTATAGTATTTGCAGTGGCCGTGCAAAATCGCGTGGAATGGTCTTTTTCTATGGGAAAATGCAACCTATATGGTCTAGATGGTCCGCCAAATCAAAAACATAAAAAAGGATCTATAGAGGTACGGTTCTGCAGCTATTATTGTTACAACAAATTTGCCCGAAATCTGGGAATGGGCTTATTTTCTCTTTTAAAAGGGTTCCCGTCACCCATTTTCAATCTATAGTGTATGGGAGGCAACTTCGCGCCGTTACAGTCCATTCGTACTATGACGTTTTAAAGCCAGAACGCGGCGCTTTATGCCTGTATCTTGACCTTAAACGGAAATAAAAGGACGTGACTGACGGTGAACTTACACAGATACGTGCATACACCTTTTGTATACTAATCGCATCATTTCTTAAAGAAGAAACAAAAAATGCATAATCATGCCGTGGTTTTCCTACACAAAATCCCCCTTATGTTACCTGTACGAATTCTATTAAGCCCTGTTGACACTATCAACGTTCCCTTAAAAACCTGGCCAACGAAAACTATCCAAGTTTTCTTGGAAAAAAAGGCGGGAGTTGTTTGTTTCAAAAACAAATTACTCTAATTCCTCAAATGAATATATATTATATCGAGTTTTGTTCCGTATAATTTTGCTATGCATTCAGTTAAGAAGTCGTAGACAGATGCATGAAAAGGAAAGCCTTTATACAGCATTGTTTAAAACCTCCAATATGAAGTTCATAAATCTTTTCAAAATGGATGATGTTATTCGTCAATTGTTTTTACGTATCCTTGTTTTCATTTTATTTTATTTAATGTGCTTTTGTTTGGTAATCAAAAGTTGCATCATTTCAAAACTAATCTCTGGTTGGTTAATTCCCATCAAAGTCCATCAAAGTTTGAAGAAAAAATGGATAGGTTTCTATTTCATCAGAGTCCATCAAAGCTTTTGATCAAAGTTTTTCTAATATCGTTGACACTATAAAAGGGGATAAAAAAACCCATTTAGGCCAAGTAAACTTTGTTAATGTCAACAGGACTTTATGAGTGTATGATCCCTGTTGCAAAACACCTCTGTATCCCATGCCGAGAAATACCCCCAACGTTAGCTAACCCCTTTAATTTATCATCTGCAAAATCTTCCAGTCCTTGTCATTAGGTATTGTGGTTCCACTTTGAAAAATGCCAGAACGGATGACTGAATTCTAAAATCTAACAACATCGTTCGTATTTAGTGTATTATTTCATTTTGATCTGACTTTTTAGCTCACCTGGTCTAAAAGGCCATGTGAGCTAATGCCGTCACTTGACGTCCGTCGACGCCCGTCGTCCGTCCGTTCGATTTTCAAAAATCTTCTTCTCTGAAACCGCTCGGCCAATTTTCACCAAACTTGGCCTGAATCATTACCAGGGTATCTTGATTCAAAATTGTGCTCGATTAGTCCGAGGACCAAACAACATGGCTGCCGTTACTAAAAATTGCACATAGGAGTAAATTTCTGTTTTTGGCAAATAACTCAAAAACCATTACAGATATCAAAAATCTGACACGTAGTAAAAGTGGTCAGCATGACAAGATCTACCTGCCCTGCAATTTTGAAGAAAATCCGAAAATCCGTCTTATAGTTATTGCCCCTTTTCCGCGAAATTTCCAAAATTTTGAATTTTTAAAATTTTTTTGTAAAAAAACTATAACAGATAGAGGTCAACTTTAAATTGAAGAAATGTTCAGCATTTCAAGATCCATCCACCTAGAAATTTTGAAGAAAATCTTAATACGTATAGAAGAGTAATTGCCCTTTATTGGTCAAATTTTTTGTAACTTTATACATTTTGCCT
The DNA here is from genome assembly GCA_002080025.1 of Modiolus philippinarum. Classification (NCBI taxonomy): domain Eukaryota; kingdom Metazoa; phylum Mollusca; class Bivalvia; order Mytilida; family Modiolidae; genus Modiolus; species Modiolus philippinarum. Next base: position 80,060 of record MJUU01000008.1, on the reverse strand, counting down.
TGTATTTCATTAAAGATTTGAGATAGAAAAAGCAAAAATGTTTAGTATGTCAAGGACTACGTTTTATTATCATGATGGAAGTTTTGGACCTCATTCAAGATGGCCGCCAGCGGGGAACTTAATTAAGCATTGGCCCCTAGGGAAAACAGATTCAAAGATCATCTCCTCTGAGACTACTTGGTCCATTGGAACAATACTTGGTCACGACTGTACTTAGTTGGTCCCCTTTGAAAAATGTGTTCCGCAAGTTCCCATCAGACCCAAGATGGCCGCCAGCGGACGACATGGTTCAACACTGGACCCTATAGGAAAACACATTCAAAGATCATCTCCTCTGAGATTACTTGGCCCATTGGATCAATACTTGGTCACGACTGTCCTTAGTTGGTCCCCTTTGAAAAAATGTGTCCGGAAAGATCCCATCAGATCCAAGATGGCCGCCAGTGGACAACATAGATTAACATTGGATCCTATGGAAAAACACATTCAAAGATCATTTCCTCTGAGACTACTTGGCCCATTGGATCAATACTTGGTCACAACTGTCCTTAGTTGGTCCCCTTTGAAAAATATGTCCGGCAAGTTCCCATCAGATCCAAGGTGGCCACCAGCGGACAACATAGTTTAACATTGGACCCTATGGGAAAACATATTCAAAAATCTTCTTCTCTGAGACTATACTAGGCTAATTTGAACAATATACTTGGTCACAACTGTCCTTAGTTGGTCCCCTTTGAAAAATGTGTCCGGCAAGTTCCCATCAGATCCAAGATGACTACCAATGGGGAACTTAGTTTAACATTCGACCCTATGGGAAAACACGTTCAAAGATCTTCACCTCTACGACTACTTGTCCAATTGAAACCATACTTCGTCACAACTGTCCTTAGTTGCTCCCCTTTAAAAAATGTGTCCGGCAAGTCCCCATCAGATCCTAGATGGCCACCAGCGGGGAACTTAGTTTAACATTGGAACCTATGGGAAACACATTCAAAGATCATCTCCTATATGACACAGTGGGCCATATTACATCTAGGTTTATTATCACACTAGAAAATGAGACCCTTTATCATCGAGGTTATTATCTGTGCTAGCTTTGGACCAGGTGAGCTACGGGCTCTTGAGAAACTCTAGTTCTATGCTTCTTCCCTTTTAGAACTTGATTGAAAGGAAAGACAATGAAAAACATTTAAAAAAAATAATATGATATAGAATTGGATTCTTAAAGGAGTGATTTGGTCAAGTGGAAAAAAGATGGACTTTCCTGTTTTCGGAAGATAGGTTTCACAGATGAAACTGATGTCTGTTTGAAGTTGAGCCATTCAAAGACTTAATTGTGATAAAGTCTGTTTTCATCTACTCAATGGCTTCATTCAAGGACAGTCTTTCAAGTTCAGATATGAAGTACAACCATGTTAAAAAGATCTTCCCTGCTGGTGGCCAGCTTGGATATGATATAAACCTGCTGGACCCTATCGTGAAAAGAGGTCATCAAAGGGCTGTTGTGTTCAACTTTTGGTTCCAGCTGCAAAAGAAGTTTCAGAGTAGATCTTTATATGAGTTTTGCCTTAGTGTTCGATGTTATACTGTGATTCTTAATATCAGCCATTTGGGTGAGATGATGAAATGCCCAATACTATTATAAAGAGACCTTTACAAGGACTGTTGTGGACAAGTTTGGTTCCAATTGGCACAATTGTTTCAAAGACCAAGATATTTGAAAGGGTTCCCATAAGGCTACTTGTCCCGCTTGCAGCCACCTTTGGAAATATGTGGACCTGTAGGACCCTTTTTTGTTGGGGACCAACCAAGGACTATTATGACCAAGTTTGATTTCAAACTTTTGGTTCGGCAGCTTTTGAGAAGGTATTTTAACAAGTTTTGTGATAGAATCTAATGTTAAACCATGTTCCCGCTGGCGACCATCTTTGGTTATATGCGGACATGATCAACGCTATTTCTGGAGTGGACTTTTTATGACCAACTTTGGTTCCAATTGGCCAAATGGTTTCAGAGAATATCTATGAAATACGGGACTTTCGAGATAGGAACTCTCGTGTAATTGAAGGCGGAAACGATCGCCGCGAATACCATTGAGAGGGAAAACTGGATTTCCGAGTAAACAGTGAAATAAATATATACCACATAAAAACCAAACTACTTAAAGAAATTGAAGTGCATTTATAATTTTTCCTATACGACAATTCTTTAATTAAATTTTCATTGACGAAAACAACCTAAACTGAAGCGCTACAAATCGATTAATTATAAATCACCCTTAGCTCAACGGTGTTCATTAAAACGTGATTCCCTCTCTTAATTTTTTACGTATAAAATAGATCCGTTTCCGGAGTGAACACGATTCAAAATACGAGTCCCGTATTGTTCCCACAGGGCAATGTTAAACTATGTGTCCCGGAGATGATAAATTCAACGACATTTCCCACTTTTTTTCATTTCAGCGACATTAACGATACAGCGACAAAAACATATGAATTCAGCGACATTAAATTTTATAAATTCAGCGACGTTTACCGTTGAAGAGTGACACCACATATACCTGTGAAAAGTGACAACACTAAAGTCTTCCCAGCTGCGAACTTTGTAGTTGGATAGATCCTTTTTATGAATCTCTGTTTGTACGAATTCTTGTGAAGATTAAGATAATATTGCATTTTTTCTGTTAAAATCGGTTTTGGGCCAGCACCAAAGTACTGGCTACTGGGTCCGTGATTACCTTTGGTGACTAACAGTCCACCAGCAGAGGCGTCGACCCAGTGGTAATAAATATTTACTGTGAATTTAGTTTCAGAGTTATGATCGAATTGTCAATTGGTTTCATAGGGTCCAAGTTTAAACAAAGATGCAGACATGGCGGACACTATTTTAAAGGAGATTACCCAAGGACCATTGCACATAAGATTCAGCAGTTTCCGACAAAATTCAAGGTTAAATTATCCCCCCGTCGACTATTTTCGAATAGAGGCGGATGTGAAGAACACTACTTTTAAAGAGGACCACCAAAAGACTATTTTAGTCAGGTTTGCTTCAAATTGGTCCCGCAGTGTCTGAGAAGTTTTGAAAAAAAGTTTCCTATAGAATCCAATGATAATCTGTGTTCCAGCTAGCGGCAATCTTGGATCAGATGCGAGAATGACGGAATCTATTTTTGATGGTGCTGTTGTCTGTCGCCAACTGGTCCAGTAGGCTTCAGGGATCTTTGAAAATGTCCCTACGGGATCCAATGTTAAACCGTGTTACCCACAGCCACCTTGAATAAGATGCAGACATGCCGGACACTACTGTCGTAGGAGGCCACCCAACCGGTTCAGCAGAGTGTTTAACTTAGTTTCTCCAGTGTTAGAGTATGTCTTCCGCTGGTGGCCAGCCAGAATATATTAGGACATGAAGATCAATATGACTATTTGACCAAGTTCTATTCCAATTGACGAAGCAGTAGCAGTATCTAAGAAGAAGATGCGTGAATGGGTTGTCCCAGGAGTCAGATGTTAAGTACGGCCATCTTGTATTAGTTACGGCCACGACGGGCACTACTGTGGAAGGGATCACCCATGCATGGACTATTGTGCCAAATGGCAGTGTGATTTCAGAGAAGATTTTGGAAAGTGTTGCGATAGGGACTGCCAATATTAAGTGTGTTCCCTTATGACCGCTGTCTCTGATTAGATGCGGACATCCTGGAGACTATATTTGCAGGGAACCGCAAAAGTGGAGAATACGTTTGGTTGCAATTGGTTCAATTGTTTCTTAGAATGAAAGATAATGACGGACACAATGTGGTGGCAAAATGAGCTCACCCCGGGCCAGTGGCTATGCCAGGTGAGCTAAAAAGGCAACGACTCGTTATTTGACTGACATCTTCGACAGTGGGGGATGAAACGTAGTCCTTGGTATGCTGAATCTATAGTAAACCTCGTGGTCACGGATAATTATCTAAATACATATATAAATATCACGATTATTTACGATAAAAGGCTAATAACTCATGAGGATAATTCGGACAAATTCGATCGTGAAGATACTTAATATTACATGACATGCTGGACATTTTTTGTGATTAAAAGTTAACCCCATCTCAATCATTTTTGAAGTATATGACAAAATGTATTAAAAAAACAACTCCAATTAGGATTCATCGGACAACCTCGATCACGAAGATGAAGGTAACTCTTGAAACATCTTTGCAACTTAACCTCTATCTCAAATCAGTTCAGTGAAATATAAGGCAAATTGTATTCTCTTCAAGTTTTCGCCTGAAAACTTTGACCATGAAGAAAAATGTAGTCATTGACCGGACGTTGCTGAAGATTTATGAATTTCAAAACTAGCCCCTATCTCATATGGATGGGTACTTCGCTTGTTTGCTTAACATTGCGATTTGTATGCTTAAAATTACGCCTCGTGTACTCTAACATTGCGCCTTGTATACTTAACATAGTGTTTACATTCTTAAAATATATATTTAAAGTTAAATAGGAGATTAAAGCCAGCTGTCTGTGAGAAGCCGTAGTGAACGTTCTTGTCAACATGTCTTGGGTCCTGAGCTGTATAAAAACTAGCAGGTTTTTGTGCCTTTCGTATGCATTAGGTAATATCGAAAACATTAATTCTTCTACCGTAAATAAATTTTGACACAAATCATAAAGCACAAAATAATGCATAAATAGATATTCAAAATAAATGTCAGAATACTCAGTCTATCTAAATTAGAATGTTATACATTCTTCATTCAGTCTCTTGAAATCATCAAAAATTCAATTAACTTTAAATTTCAGTAATATCCAGAATCATACTATATATCAGTAGAAATTTAGTAAGATCCAGAATCATTCTAGTACAAACCAGGAGATCTCAAATTCTCCAAGTAGAAATTGTAATTCCGATTTTCAATGGCTTAAATCCAGTACAAATCAGATTCTAATTTGTCTCAGTAGAATCAGTACTAGGAGGATTCGGAATCCTACTAGATTCCAATTGTACTGTAACATATATTTTCCCTTGACGAAGTATTTCTAAGACTTTAACGTTGTTCCCCAGTAATTTCATAGCACATATGTATTTCTAAGTGTTAATTATTTAACTACACTATATTTCAGAAAGTTATTTCAAAAGAGAGAATTATCTAACTGTAAATGAAATCGAATATAAAAGACTAGACAAAATATATTTAAAACGAAAGGCTGAAATTACAAAAATCTTTGACAACTTGCGGTAAGAGTTGCTCAAATAAAGTGTTGAAATCTGATTTATTAATAAAAATTGCCACTAAAAGTCGAAGGTGAAACCTTACATGACTGATGATATCAGTCCAAATGAAACTAAATACGTTGAAATATGTCATAATTCATTGGCGGATCCAAGGGGTGGTTCTGGGAGTTGGAACCCCCCTATTTCTGGGCAATCATGTATTTTTTAATGAATATCCTAGTGTTTTACTAAGAAAAACCCCAAAAATTTTCGCTCCTCGCTCCGCTCGGCGATATTTTCTTTCAATTCTATTTCGAACCCCCCTTTTCAAGTTCCCTTGATCCGCACCTGCATAATTCACCATATCAAAATATTAAAAGAATTTCAATGACAATATATTAAGTAATATGAATCCCAGATTACGTTTGGGAGCTGGCTGCAATATTTCACTGTTATCTTAAAAAAAACTCTGAAATTGTCATATGCCAACACACGATGTCTCAAACCCAGTAAATCCGTGTAGGTTACTAGGTACTTTTCACTCTAGGTCAATCCTTGAGCATTTACTTCCTTCTCAGTTCTCCGTAGTTGGAGGAGACACAGAAGTGAGAAAATGTCGGAGTTATCTCCCATTCGATTTCCTGTTTTCATTTCGTGACAAGGTGTCGAAAATATCAACAAAACATTTTCACATTTTAATTGATTATAAGGACAAGGGATTTAACATGAGTGGAACAACTAAAAGAAGGTGAGTATTTTTCAGGATTTTTATCATATCAAGTTACCAGGTTAAACAAAATCAATGCGTATGGCTGTTGTCATTGCCGCAGAGTGAGAGTGGCTCAGTGCGAAATGTAGGTCTCCGGTGTCAATTTCATACTGGGTTTTCAGCCTTAAAAACAGATGCTGAAATTAACATAAAGGACTGTATTATTTTTAATAATAGTTTTAAATGATTCTTGACTTTTGACAGTTGACTTTGTAATTTGGAATGCCACTGTATACACAGAATTCTTTTCACACATGTTTGTAAACAAAACACATCTCATTTTCCTTGTGCTAAGTATTTGATAGTCTCAGTCCACAACTGTATAAAACACATGGATCATAAAAGCAACAGTTCATAACCGTCACAAATCTAATTTATGAAGACCATTCCTACATTCTCTAGCTACAGAACAGATCTGCATGCAAATTCCAAAGATTATATTTATTTTTATACAGAAAGGAATATGCATGTGTAAAAATATTACTGTTTCAGTTCAAATGGCAAAGCAATATATATATATATATATATGTGGTACTCGTGCCATTCTCGGTTGTAAATTGTAATGTTCTAGAATGTTCTGTTGTTGTCTTTAGTCTTTAATACAACAGGTATATTTTTCTAAATATTCTATGAATAAATCTACCGCTTCCTCTTACAAATGTCATATACCCTGTTGTAATAACAAGAAATAGAATGGAGATGAAAATAAATAAAATAAATAAACTTTCAAATTGTCAAAAAATAAAACCTTTTTCAAAGAGGCAAATGTTCTGTGCAGGGAAAATACTTCACAAATAAGCAGCCCATCTTCAAGCTCATGGACTATGTATTTTTTGCATCACACCTTTTTTCCATGTACATTTTTTGAATGCACATTAAGCTTGCTCAAATGTCAACTCTGCTTGACACTTACACCCCAGTGAGCCTTACTACAATTGATTGTAAAGTTGAAGTGCACAATTTATTGAGGCAACAAATTTTTTGTTTCAGCCTAGTAAAATATGTACTAAACTTGCCTTATTTTAAATGGAGATGTGGAACAGAAAAAAGTACTGCCTTACCAATTCCACTCATCTTTTTTTTAAGTTTACTTCAAGTAGCAATGTGCAGGAAAACAGTTCTAATCACAGTACTGGTAGTTTTGGTTCGGTAAAAGGTAATTCCATCCGATAATAAACTGTAAAGATTCATCACTGGAATGTCCTGTAAAAAATGTTCAACTTTGGGATTTACTGTTATTTCAACAGATTACTCTGTTTCATGTTAGATAAGTACTAGGACAAAAAAGAAAAACAAGAAATGATTAGACTTAAGATACATGTATGTAAGGATTCGATGGTAAACATGGTAAATGACTCTAAATGAACTACATGTAGAATTTTCTGTGCAAATGCAATGTATGGAATTTGCAGCTCAGTAACAAACATAACAAACAGAGTACTTGAAAATACAATTGCAATCAGTGCATCACTTGTAATGCAGATCTGAAAGTAAGCACCAGAATTTTGATTAATTGATTGTTGCTTAACACCAACTTAAGCAATATTTCAGCTATATCGTGGCGTGAACGGTTGATAAATATAGTAATCAGTATACAGTTAAAAAGGTCACTTAAAACATATTGCTTTGTACAGATAAAAAAGATTTATAAAAGGATAAAATCATATAATAAACAATTTAAAGATGAGCTATATTGAGAAGTCAAGTGTCATGATTACCGAAGGGTCACAATCAAGTGAGCATCAGAGCATCAAGGGTTTCAGAGATACAGTAAAAAAACTGTTGTTGCCATGATTAGCTAAAGGGATAGTATGGGGAGATGTCCCAAAATATTGCTTTTATAATATTTTCTGACCTATTACATGTATAATGTCAGACTTAACTACCATGTGTCTAAACTTTAATAGAGTAACCAAGGCCTGTTGAGCATGTTGGGATCATACAATAAAAGTTTAAACATGTTGAATTGAAGAGTAAGAATGTCAAATGTTAAAAAAACAGAAGAAAGTTTATTATCATAAAAAAAGATTTATAGACAAGAATTGGGTGTTATTTCTTATTAAATTTGAAACACAGAATTCTTTATGATGCCAGAGTTTGATGCTGAAGTTGATTATATTACATACTATCTTATCTCGGTTATGTAATGTAGAGGAAAAGATTTAATAATTTTATGATGTAATCTTTATATTGTGTCATTACATGTATTTAACTAAAGAAGTTTAAGGTGAATGTACTAATGAAAATAATCCAAGCATGCATGGTCATCATTTAAACTTTATATACTACAAGAACTTTGTTTTATAATTTGGTACAAATCAAGATCAGTTTAATGTCTCTTTTAAGTTGTCCAACATGTCTAAATGGCCAATTTTACACTTGAAATCATATTGTACCAATAAATAATATATGTATACATTTTTGTATACATGTACAAAATCGGAACAGTTACATTGTATATTTTTGCCATATATTTCATAAAAACAAATACATTTTTCAAAAGTATAATTAGTCTTCATATTTCTGTGAAATTATGTATTTTGTGCAAAATCTAATAATTTTATTTGCTTATATATGATTGTGATTTTTTTGGGCAGTGTATGACAGTCTGCTTTATTGCTTATCAGTGACCTTAATTTCATAGTCTAGTGATCATGTCAAGTTTTTTTCTGATAAAGTCAGTTTCTTAGTAATTATTTATGTGTACATGTATGATCATGATATACCAATGGTATTTGGTATGTTGGTTGGTCTTGGGTAGTACATGACAGTCTGTCATATGACTTATGTCTATTACCTAAATTTTGTGGCTTAGTGATCATGAGCATTTTTGGTGTCTCATTATCTATAAATGGTAGGTCAATGATATTTGGTATGATCGTTGGTCCTGGGTAGTACATGACAACCTGCAATGACAGTCTGCTATTATTTCCCCACACTTTTCTGAAGAAAATGAGGGGATATTGTTTTGGTCCTGTCCATCCGTCTGTCTGTTAGTCAGTGGAACTCCTCCTACATTTTTGGATTTTGTTATAAAATTGCTGCATATATGCTGCAGATGTGCAATAAGCTTTCAGATTTTTGATCATGTCGATATTGGTCTTGGTGCAAACATGAGGGCCCCAAGATGTCAATTTTGACACATGTGAGTTTGTCAGTGGAACTCCTTCTACATATTTGGATTTATGTATTTAATTTTGTTATAGAATTGTTGCATATATGCTGCAGATGTGCAAACAAGAGGCCCCAAGATGTCAATTTTGGCACATGTGAGCTTGTCAGTGGAACTCCTCCTACATTTTTGGATTTATGGATTTAATTTTTTGTTATAGAATTGTAACACATTTGTGTATAGTCTGCAGATGTGCAATAAGCTTTCAGAATGATTCCGGTTCCAACTTTGATAAATTTCCTGAAAATGTCAAAGACTCATATTTTTTAACTTTTAGCATATGATATCATATTTTTTTGGAAGTGTTTAGAAAAAAAATAAAGTTCTGAATACTTAGAATTCTGAAATGTGATTCCGATTTTGATAAATATCCTGAAAGTCTCAAAGACCACTTATTTTTTGAAATTCTACCTAGCAACCATACTTTTATTGTTTCAATTAGGACAAACATTTTCACCATTTGGATTTCAAAAATATTTGATTCCAATTTTGGTTAACTTCCTGAAAGTCTCAAAGACCACTTATTTTTTGGAATTCTACCTAGCAACCATACCCAAAAAATTTATTTGAATTAGGAGAAACATTTTCCCAATTAATTTTTCCAAAATATTTTGATTTTGATTCCAATTTTGGTGAACTTCCAGAAAGTCTGAAAGACCTCTTATTTTTGGGAATTCTATCCAGCAACCATATATCCTTGTACTCTTTATTAGGCCAAAAAAAAATATGTGTGTTTACGGTAGTTTTGATGCCGACCCTAGATCTTTTTATTGATTCTCATAAAAAAAAGTTCAACGTTGTTTTCAACCGACCCTATTTAGATACAGGCCTCTGTAAATTGATAACTTTATCTGGTAACATGCTTCCGCTGGTACGGAAAGCTAATAAAATAGACATTTAAGCTTTTTATTTGGTTCAAAAGACATTCAAATAGATAGAAATCAAGAAATATGCCAAGTTTCTTCCAAAACACAATGCAAATGGCAGGACTTCCGGTTTGTAGGATTAATTTCGGAACAGACTTGGGAATGACCCAAAATTTTTCTGGATTTCGTTGTCGATGCCTGAAAAAAAAAAGAATTCCCGACCTACTGACCCTAATTTTTTCAGCAGACTACAGTAAACACACATATTTTTCTTTTTGGCCTTAGTAAAAATAGTGGTTATCCATAATTTGAATTCCAAATTAATAAGGAAAATTACGCCCAGGGTCTATAACAACTGCTTTCTGTGTCAAACAGGGAGTGTGGGGATGGCCATCATTTCTGATGGCACCACTTCTAGTTGCTTGTGTCAGTTGCTCAAATTTCACACTCTAGTGAGCATGTTCAGTTTTTCTGATTAGGTCAAAAATAGGAAATAGTTACAGACGAGACATCTACATTAGGGTCCAAACTTGTTTCATATATACATTTTAAGACAAAAGCATAAGGACGGGAATTGTTATTAGGTGTAAGGGGAGAGCTAAATTGGCCTATTTACATGTTATATTAGTATCGTCATTTAGTTAGGTGGAAGGGATGGGAAACACTGTATAACTTCTCTTGAGTCAAAAGAATTATTTGTGGATGTTAAAAACTATAAAGGTGCCATCAGATACAGGAATCATGTTTTTTGTGTTCTTTCTTGTATGTTGCCGGTACTCTAAACACTCAAGTCAAGAATTGTATGATGCATTCGATTGCATGGAAAACCAGGGGAAATATAAATAAAGTGCAATGACCAGTTATGTAAGACATTGATCTATTCACTGTTGAATAGTTCTTTTTAGACAAATGCATCGAAAACCATAAAAACAATGAAAATATTAAATACTCTTATTGTCCCTTGTCTATGACCTTGCAACCAATCTAGCAATTTAGCATTTTTATACGACCGCAAAAATTTTGCGGTCATATTATGGTATGGC
>MJUU01000008.1:53569-63810 GCA_002080025.1 Modiolus philippinarum | reverse complement strand
GTGGTACCATATTTGAAGACATTTTGACCTTGACCTTGCCCCGAGGGCAATTTTTTAAAAACTTTAACCTTGCCTATAGAAGGAAGGTTTTAGTGGTAGGGTGTTCATATTTGGTATGTAACTTCCTGATGATGAGAGTTTTCTAGCGGTACTATATTTGTAGACATTTTGACCTTGACATTGCCCTGAGGGCAATTTTTAAAAAAACTTTAATCTTGCCTCTAAAAGGTAGGCTTTTAGTTGTAGGGTGTTCATATTTGGTATGTAACATCCTTATGATGAGAGCTTTCTAGCAGTACTATATTTGTAGACATTATGACCTTGACCTCACCCTGAGGGCAATTTTTTTTAAAAACTTTAACCTTGTCTCTAAAAGGTAGTTGTTTAGTGGTAGGGTGTTCATATTTGGTATGTTACTTAATTATGTTGAGAGCTTTCTGTTGGTACCATATTTGTAGACATTATGACCTTGACATTACCCTGAGGGCAATTTTTAAAAAAACCAACTTTGCTTCTAGAAGGTAGACATTTAGTGCTAGGATGTTCGTATTTGGTATGTGACTTTGTTATGATAATAGCATTCTGGTGGCACCAGATTATAATTAGACATTTTGACCTTGACCTTGTCCTGAGGGCAATTTTTTTAAAAACTTCAACCTTGCTTCTAAGAGTTAGTTGTTTAGTGATAGGGTGTTTATATTTGGTATATGACTTCAGTATGAAGAGAGCTTTCTGGCAGTACCATAGTTGTAGACATTTTGACCTTGACATTGCCCTAATTTAAAAAAAAAACAAACTTGAACCCTGCTTATAGAACTTACTTTTAATGGAAGGGAGTTCCCATTTGGCATGTGACTTCCTTATATCCAATTTAAAAATTTGAAAACATTACAATTACAATAATATATTAATTCATATTTACTGTGCATTGGGATCACTCTAATCCCCGGTGAGCTATGTTGTCTTCTGACAACTCTTGTTAGAATTATTGCCGTATATACTACAGGTACATGTATTTATATTTTCATTTTCCTTAAAAAAAAGACTGGTATTGTACATGTTTTACTTTGACATGCTCTGCCACATGAATGGTCCCTACCCTTTTTTAATATGAACTCCCAAACTTAATTCAGATGTGGAGGATAATTGTATTTTTTTTTATTTACACAATGTATCAATAACTTTTACAGAATTGATAATGGAGAGTATTTAAAAAAAAAAACAAAGTGATTCTTTTGAAATTTATTAATGATTTAAAATCTTCACCTTAAATATCGATCTACTAGTATTGCATCATAAAAATGTACTGATTGCGCAATACATTTTATTATTGCATGTTATTTTTTGGAAATTAGTACAATGAAATTTTCCAAAGAAGGAAATTGGTTTGATCAGTGATTAAAGATTATTAAAAGAAAAATTTGTTATTATTATATTTGTTGATTGGAATAGTACATTGTACATGTTCACATATATATACCGGTACCACAAAGTAATACAGTAGAACTTCGATGGTCTAACTGCAACAACTCGAATATCATGGATGCCTCGAACCGTTTTTGTGGTCCCTTTGTTCAAGTTTAAACATAGTTGGACCTCGATATCTTGAACAATTCCCTGGCTTGAACTGTTTTCAATGGTCCCCAGTGTTCATGCCATCAAAGTTTCTATATACTTCATAAACTGAATGCGGTGCCAGTTGTAATTGTAAGGTTATTATTATCCCCATGCTTTCTAATGAATGTTTGAGTATATTGTTGGCTTCATTTGTCCATTGGACACTCACTTTGCTGTGATTACTGTCATTTCCGTCAGTCAGTGCTTTTTTATTTGAAATGTATATCTTAAGTTACAAAACTGAATATTATACCGTGTTCACATTAGAATGTGTATTTTCAATACAGATTGATTATCAATCGCTTATCACACAATGAATGAATGCACATTACCCATCCACATTACACTTTCAGATCACATTTTTAATCTACAGAAGTCAATACACATTTATGGCGTGATCAGTCCACGTACCAGAGGTGGTTTGATCGCTCGATGGCAATGCAGGATCAATCTAGATTCAAGGCAGATATATTTATTTAGATGTGAATGCATAATCTAGATTAAATTCGCGATGAATGCGCTATGAAAGTGTAGTGTGAACACAGTACTAGATAAAAGGATATGTACTAAATTAGATAAAGTCTATCAATGCAGGTTGTAAAGAGACTTTCTTTAAGTCCTCAAGAGGCTGTTATAGCAGATTTCCCAGATGATTAACGTATTTTATTTGCAATTCTTCAATGAACATACCAATATTCCTTTAGTAACACCTATAAAACTCCTTCTAAACTCCTGTCTTTTGTCTTCTAATCAATTACTCAACTTTCTATAGAATTCTATTGTATACCAATTTGTACTGCCTGAAGGGGTTTACCTTGATACTCCAGTGATGACAAATTGGTATACAATAGAATTCTATAGAAAGTTGAGTAACTGATTAGCAGACAAAAGACAGGAGTTTAGAAGGAGTTTTATAGGTGTTACTAGAGGAATATTGGTATGTTCATTGAAGAATTGCAAATAAAATATGTTAATCATCTGGGAAATCCACCATAAGAAAAAATATCTTCAATCACTTCATTGCTAGTCCAGAACAGCTTAAGCTTTGTGTTTTAAGGATATTTCTGTAACTTTACATTTAAACTTTTAATATATAGAGGGTGGAACCATGCACAAGTGTACCAGAATGATGAAAAAGCCCTTGCATGATTAAAGGAAAACAGCTTGAATAAAATTATAAAAGGATATGTTGGAATAAAAAAATTTACATGCCCTTCCAATTTTTCATGCCTTCATCCAATTCACTGTAGAATATGTATGATTTTAGAAGTTCTGAGAAAAGGAAGGAAAAGTCTAGAGATGCAGCAAGAAATAGGAGAAGTCAGGAAGCAGAGATATTTAACCAGTTATGTGGTGCTTTGCCGGTACCTGCCAATGTACAGAATCAACTGGACAAATCATCTGTGATGAGGATTGCTATCAGTCACCTCAAGCTGTCCAAAATTATAGCAGCACAAATTGAACAAGGTGATTGTTTTTTCCTAACATAAATCAAATGCTTATACACACGGTTAATTATTAACTAAGTTTATTGAATAATTACTTACTAAATCTTCTTTGTGACTTATCAGAAGTGTGAATGGTTTTATGGCAATATTTACTTGTCTTTTGGAGACCAAAACTAATGAAAAAAATGACTATTTGACCTGATGATATATGCATATACTTATTTTTTAATGGCAACTTTGGTTTGAAGCTTTTCCTGTGCTCAGTTTGAAAGTGCTGTCTTCATTTGTATACAAAGTATGTACATGTAATCATGAAGAGCAATATGATCTAAATTTTGTGTCATTTATATACTTGTAACTTTGCATATCATACTTTCTGCAAGTGTGTATGCATCAAGTTTTACTTTACAAAGAACTTGTTCACACAAGTTTGTAAGACCTTGTTTAGATAGGTTTCACTTAAGCTTGTCTAGTTACATAAACCTAGAGACAAAAAAAATTAAGATGGCTGCATAGCCACAAAGGTTGTACGGGGGTCTTAAATGTGTCAGATAGAATTTTCTGAAATTTTCATGATTTACCCTTTGTTACTAGAGCATACAAAAAATTAAATAAAAATTGGGGGTCACCGGCTATATAAGAATGAAAGAAATCATGTAAAATTCTGCTATTTTGTTTGAAATAATAGGAAAAATTAGCGAATTTTAACAAAATTTCAATTTATTTTAGTTACATCANTTTTTTTAAATTTGGTAAATTATTAGCTAAAATAATGTCCTTCAATTTCCATGAAAAAAATTTAGGGTCACCTAACTTATTTTTGAAATAATTGCAAAAAACTGATTTTTTCCTATCATTTCTTTACAAATTATCTTCCCTTAATGGAATAGGAGTTTGCTGAAAAGTGGCATATTTCATAACTAAATAAGACATTGAAAATGGTTTCGGCAACATTCCCATAATGAATTCCATTTTTAGTCACATGCACAAGAATGATGCACAGTTTTAAACTCCCGCACTACCTTAATAGGGGCAAATTGGAAAGGAATGTTTTGCCCGTGGTGAAAAATATGCCATTTTTAATACAGTCACTTTACTTAAAGCCCTCAGTTCCTGAAATAGGAATTGAAAAAGAAGATTGAGGCAAGACAAGAAATTAGGCCCAGGCAATGACATGTCAACTTTCAGTGGAAAAAAGAAACGATACCGGTGGTTTCTAACATATTGATATTTGTAGTGTCCAAAGAAGCACACCACAACAGGTGATTGTTCAGCAGGTCCAGTAGAGAAGCTCAGGATTCTACAGAATCTAGGTGACATTTCTTTATCTGGTGATGGGAGGGAATCTTTCATGAAAGTTTTAGATGAATTGCATTGGAATAGAGTGAAAATTGAGTTTAGTTATGAAAATCTATGTAAGGATGTTTCATATGATTGAGACTTGTAGACATTTCAATATAAATGAGTATTGAGACTTGTAGACATTTCAATAAAGATGGGTTTAGCAACAACTTATGTGTAGTTTTATACTCTGATTACCGGTAATCTTGTTTTACAGGCACAGAGGACAAGACTGATCATTTATGGATGAAAGCATTAGAAGGATTTGTCATCGTTTTGTCCAGAGATGTAGATATAATATTTGTATCAGAGAGCGTAGCCAAGTACTTGGGCATTTCACAGGTAAAATTACATACATCTTAAGTGGGATGTATATTCAAAACTCTTTTCTTGCCTAATTCCTAATTTGTCATTTAAATTCTCTAAAATTCAAAATATTCACTTAAAGTAAATTCAAACACATGTTATACTGCATGTTGTAAATTTTGTAATATTCACCCAGCTTTTATTAGCTCACCTGGCCTAAAAGGCCATGTGAGCTATTGCCATCACTTGGCGTCAGTCGGCGTCCGTCCGCAGTCCGTCCGTCCGTCGTAAACTTTTTCTAAAATCTTCTCCTCTGAAACCACTAAACCAATTTTAACCAAACTTGGTCTGAATTATAACCAGGGTATCTAGATTCAAAATTGTGTTCGATTAGTCCGAGGACCAAACAACATGGCTACCGTTACTAAAAATAGCACATAGGGGTAAATTGCTGTTTTTGGCAAATAACTCGAAAACCGTAACAGATATCAAAAATCTGAATGGGCAAAAGTGATCAGCATGGCAAGATCTACCCACCCTGCAATTTTGAAGAAAATCTGATTGCCAGTTTTAGAGTTATTGCCCTTTTTCCGGAAATTTTCCAAAATTTTATTATATTTTATTTTTTATCAAAGAAAATATAGCAGATAGAGGTCAACTTTAAATTGCAAAAATGTTCAGCATATCAAGATCTATCCACCCTGAAATTTTGGAGAAAATCCAAAAACCCTTGTAGGAGTTATTGCCCTTTTTTCACAGAATTTTCAAAATTTTCATATTTTTCGTCTTTTATTTCCAAAACTTTAGAAGATGAAGGTTAAGTGTAAATTGATAAAATGTTTGCCATGCTGTGTTGACTTCAACAGTGGTGTTAAAAATCATTCTTTGACCGCCATTTTCAAAATGGCCGCCAAAAAAAAAAAAGGCGGGAAAATTCAACATTGTTCAATTTCAATAAAATTTGGTTTCCAAATAGATATTGATGTTGCGACTTCAAAACCAGTGTTGAAAATTGTTTTTTGACCGCCATTTTCAAAATGGCCACCAAGAAAGGCGGGAAAAATCAACGTTGTCTGATTTCAATGAAATTTGGTTTCCAAATAGGTATTGATGTCGCAACTTCAACTTTTAAATTACCGTGGAAACTGCTGAATCTACTTGCCCAATTGGAACCATACTTGGTGACAACTGTCCATAGTTGGTACCTATCGAAGAGTGTGTCTGGTAAGTCTGCATGTATTCCATGATGGCCGCCAGCGGGGGACATAGTTTAACATTGGACCCTATGGGGAACACATTCAAAGACATTCTTCTCTGAAACTACTTGGTCAGTTTGAATCAAACTTGGTCACAATAGGCCTTTAATGGTCTTCTTAAAAAATTATGTCAGACAAGTCTGCACCTCATCCAAGATGGCCGCCAGCGGGGACCATTGTTTAACATTGGACCCTATGGGGAAAACATGTTCAAAGATTTTCTCCTTTGAAACTTCTAGAAAATGAAACACTTTAACATTGGGTTAATTTGGGCTGCAGTTTATGCCAGTCATGGACCAGGTGAGCTATACAGGCTCTTGAGAGCCTGTAGTTGCAATCTCTACAGAATATGTAAAATCATACTTTTTAGCTCACCTGGCTTAAAAGGCCATGTGAGCTTTTGCCATCACATTGCGTCCGTCTTCCGTCCAACCGTCAACAATTTCAAAAATCTTCTCCTCTGAAACTGCTGAGCCAATTGTAACCAAACTTGGCCTGAAGCATTACCAGGGTATGCATTTTAAAAATTTTGTTCGATTAGTCCGTAGACCAAACAACATGGCTGCTGTTACTAAAAATAGAACATAGGGGTAAATTGCTGTTTTTTGCAAATAACCCAAAACCGTTACAGATATCAAAAATCTAACATGGGTAAAATTGATCAGCATAGCAAGATCTACCTTCCCTGCAATTTCGAAGAAAATCCGAAAACCCGTCTTGGAGTTATTGCCCTTTTTCTGTAAAATTTGCAAAATTTTAACTTCATTAATTTTTTATCAGAAAAACTATAAGAGATAGAAGTCAACTTTAAATTGCAAAAATGTTCAGCATGTCAAGATCTACCCATCCTGAAAATTTGAAGATAATTCAAAACCCTTGTAGGAGTTATTGCCCTTTTTTCACGGAATTTTCAAAATTTTTCATATTTTTCATCTTTTATTTCCAAAACTATAGAAGATGAAGGTTAAGTGTAAATTGATAAAATGTTTGCAATGTTGTGGCGACCTCAAAACTGATGTTGAAAATTATTGGTCGACCGCCATTTTCAAAATGGCCACCAAAAAAAGGCGGGAAAATTCAACATTTTCCGATTTCAATGAAATTTGATTTCCAAATAGATATTGATGTTGCGACTTCAAAACCGGTGTTGAAAATTGTTCGTTGACCGCCATTTTCAAAATGGCTGCCAAAAAGGCGGGAAAATTCAATATTGTCTGATTTCAATGACATTGGTTTCCAAATTGGTCTTGATGTCGCAACTTCAAAACTGATGTAAAAAATTGTTCGTTGCCCGCCTTTTTTAAAATGGCGGCCAAAAAAGGCGGAAAATTCAACATTGTCCCATTTCAATGAAATTTGGTTTCCAAATAGATATTGATGTCGCAACTTCAAAACTGATGTTGAAAATTGTTCCTTGACCACCATTTTCAAAATGGCCGCCAAAAAAGGCGGGGAAATTCAACATTGTCCGATTTCAATGACATTGGTTTCCAAATTGGTCTTGATGTCGCAACTTCAAAACTGATGTTAAAAATTGTTCATTGACTGCCATTTTTAAAATGGCAGCCAAAAAAGGCGGGAAAATTCGACATTGTCTGATTTCAAATGAAATTTCAATTCCATGTAGATATTGATGGTGCCACTTCAAAACTGATGTTGAAAATTGTTTGTTGACTGCCATTTACAAATTGAAGTTTCAACTTCAAAACTGTAGTCGAAAGTGGTCCTTAGCAAGAATGTTTTTTGTCAAAAAAGCCCAACAAAGAAATATAGTAAAACATGATCAGACCTTAACATTTTTTGAAATTATGGATTTCCTTTGTTTGGGTTCTAGTGCTGCTGATGAGGAATTAATTTCCAAAATGGGCATACAGCTCATTTAAATTATTGCAGTTGGAGTTAAAATATGTCTCATGTTCATTTACTCCATATCCTTTTGTAAAATATTTAAAAACAGTTCAGGATATTGGAGGTGTTTGAGCTATGAAAGTTTGAGAAACTGAAGATCAACTGTATAACTTACAATGTTACCTTGATTGTGGCAACTGAAAGCCAGGTGAGCGATACAGGCTCCTGGGAGCCTCTGGTTTCCTATAGTCTTCTATATGGATGTTGACCCTGATCTCAATTTCATGGATAGGTATTGATGTATATTAAGATTTCTTAATAAACTCAACAACAAAAGAAATGCACCACTAACGTGTATTACTATATGTACCTTAAAATTCAACAGCAAATATCTCTTCAATTACTTGCTGGAACAACTTGAAATTCTCTTATATCAAAGACAAAATTCTGAAAAATAATGGTAATTTTTGGAATTCTGAATTTCATTTTCTCAAAAAACTAATTTTTCACCCCAAAATACAAAAAATGTTGAAAAGGCTGAATTTTGAACCTGTGCTCCTACCTGTAAGATTTGTTAAAAAAAAGTACTGTTTTTGTAATTTTTGACAATACAACTTCCTAACATGCTTGTTCTGAGGAAAGCAATTCTTAGACTTTGGTTTTCTGACACATTCAACAAAAACCATTGCTGTAACTTAAAAATGACAATTTTTTTGACAAGAATTTACTTTCTTGTTCTGGACATTTGAAATTTAAAAATACATAGAAAGGGTTGATATGGCTAAAATATCTAGGGAGCTAGATAATATTAAAAAAGTGGTGCATTTCTTGTGTTTCTCAGTATACATTTATCTAGTAGGTCAATATTATTGTGTACGGCTGGGTCGACCTATACCTGTTGTCTTGCGTTGTCATCGTCCTGTATCATCTGCTGGGATTTGAATCCTCAATTCATTCAAACTGCAAGTCCTATTCCAACCAAACTTTCAGGATATGTTGTTCACCTGCTGTAATTGTGCACCTGATACTTAGAATTTTGGTTTTACACAACAGAATGTAGAGGTTCACAAAGCCAAACTAGCTCATTTGTTGATCTGGTTTATTAATCCACAACTCCATCACAACTTTAAGTCAGATTCCAACCAAACTTGCAGGATATGTTATTCACCTGATTTAGTTGTGCATGTGATATGTACAAAAAATATTTTACAGATTTTAGAGGTTCATGAGCCAAAATAGCTCATTTGTTAATTCATTTTGTAAATCTGGAAGCTCATTTGTTTATTCAGTTTGTAAAACTCCTTCAAAACTGTAAATCATTTTCTTACCAAACTTCCAGGATGTGTTGATCTAATTGTGCACCTGATACCTAAAATTTTGATTTTACAGATTTTAGACTTTAACTGAGCCAAAATAGCCTATTTGTTGATTTTGGTGTGTAAATCTGTGACTCCTTCAAAACTCTGTCAGATTCCAAACAAACTTCAGTATATGTTGTTTATCTTAATTGGTTATGCACATTGTACTTAAAATGTTGATTTTACTGATGTTTGAGGGTAACCAAGCCAACATAGCTCATTCGCTTATTCAGTTTGTGAATCTGCAAGTCCTTCAATACTGTAATTCATATACAGGATATGTTTTTCTCTCAATCTAGACATGCACCTGATACTTAAAATTTTAATTTTACCGATTTAAGAGTTTCAATGAGCAAAAATGGTTTTTCTGTAGTGCAGGCATCACAAGTGTTCCATGGAACACTCATCAATTTTGAATTTACATATTGGCCTTTCAAAATTTATTTTTATTATTATTCTTTTTTATTTATTTTCTTTTTTTAATGACAACATTTGTACAATAAAAAAATTTACAGTTCAATTACAAATGTAGTTATAAATGTATTTACATGTAGTATCAATTATTACAAAGGAATTAGCATAATATCATTACCACATATAAACAGTCATACAAATTTTGTCATTTTTTTCAAGTAAGAAGTTTTCAGTCTGAGAAAGAAAAAGAGATAAAGAGAGAGAGAGAGAGAGAAAGAGAAAAGGGGGAAAGAAAGGAGGGAAGAGAAAAATGAGAAAATAGGGGAGTTTTTAAGTCGCATGATTGTTTTTTTTAAGCATCACTGTAACAATAACTTTGTTATTCATTTGTGAGTTTTTATACCCCCCGCTTTGCGGGAGGTATATAGTGTTCATGGTGTCCATCTGTCCTTCTGTCCTTCCTTCCGTCCGTCCGTCTGATCAGAATTTCATGAAACTTTTGCAGGAGATTAATTACATATTGTAGATGTGCACTACGCTTTTTGTTTTCCAATAATTCCCTTTTTTTTATAATTATACGACCGCAAAAATTTTGCGGTCGTATTATGGTATGGCGCTGGCGTCGGCGTCGGCGTCGGCGTCGGCGTCGGCGT
>MJUU01000008.1:41847-52223 GCA_002080025.1 Modiolus philippinarum | reverse complement strand
GACCAGGTTAAGTTTTTTTGCTTAAGTCTGTTTCTCGATAACTACAAGCCATAGGTCAATGATATTTGGTATATAGCTTGGTCTTGGTTAGTACATGTCAGTCTGTCATATGGCTTTTGTCCTTGACCTCATTTTCATGGTCTAGTGAACAAAATTGTGTTTTATTAGAATATTTTCTTAATAACTGTAAGTGGTATGGTAATAATATTTGGCTTGTAGGTTGCTCTTGAGTAGAACATGACTGTTTTAGTGACAAGCAGGGACGGGCGAGACATCTTTTAGGGTCCACTCTTGTTTTTTTTAAGCATCACTGTAACAATAACTTTGTTATTCATTTGTTAGTTTTTATACCCCCCGCTTTGCGGGAGGTATATAGTGTTCATGGTGTCCATCCGTCCTTCTGTCCTTCCTTCCGTCCGTCCGTCTGATCAGAATTTCATGAAACGTTTGCAGGAGATTAATTACATATTGTAGATGTGCACTACGCTTTTTGTTTTCCAATAATTCCCTTTTTTTTTTTATAATTTTTGACATGTTTTGGACTTTATCATTTTAGCTCGATGCAAACTATAAGGTGACCACATGGTATCCACTACTCCTCTTAAACCACTGATCAGAATTTCATAAAACTTATGCAGGAGCTTACTTACATATTGTAGATGTGCACTACGCTTTTTGTTTTCCAATAATTCCCTTTTTTTTATTAATAATTTTTGACATGTTTTGGACTTTATCATTTTAGCTCGATGCAAACTATATGGTGACCACATGGTATCCACTACTCCTCTTAAACCACTGATCAGAATTTCATACAGGAGCTTACTTACATATTGTAGATATGCACTATGCTTTTTGTTTTCCAATAATTCTCTTTTTTCGAGATTTTTTACATGTTTTGGACTTAGTCACTTTAGCTCAATGCAAACCATATGGTGACCACATGGTATCCTCTACTCCTCTTAAACCACAGATTGGAATTTCATGAAACTTATACAGGAGCTTCATTACATATTGTAGATGTGCACTACTTTTTTATTTTCCCCAAATTCCTTTTTTACCAGATTTTTGACGTGTTTTGGACTTTGCCAATTTGGCTTAATGCAAACCATATAGTGACCACCTGGTATCCACTATTCCTCCCTGACCACTGATTTGAATTTCATGAAACTTATGCAGGAGCTTGATTACATATTATAGATGTGCACTACGCTTTTTGTTTTCCAATAATTTCCTTTTTTCCCAGATTTTTGACATGTTTTGGACTTTGTCCTTTCAGCTCAATGCAAACCATATGGTGACCTTATGGTATCCACTACTCCTCTTAAGCAACTGATTGGAATTTCATAAAACTTATGCAGGATCTTAATTACATATTGTAGATGTGCACTACGCTTTTTGTTTTCCAAAATTCTTTTTTTTTTCAGATTTTTGACATATTTTAGACTTTGTCATTTCAGCTCAATTCAAACCACATGGTATCCACTGCCTTTCTTAAACCTCTGATTCGAATTTCATGAAACTTATGCAGGAGCTTTATTACATATTGTAGATTTGTACTACACATTTTATTTTCCAATTATTCCTTTTTTGGCAGATTTTTGACATGTTTTGGACTTTGTCATTTTAGCTGTTTTACCTCAATGCAAACCATATGGTATCCACTACTCCTCGTTGACTAATAATAAGAACTCCATGAAACTTATGCTGGACCTTAATTACATATTATAGATGTGCACTGGGTATTTTGTTTTCCAATAATTCCTTTTTTCCAGATGCTAAAGAAAATGCAGGAAGAGGCGGGTATCCATGGCCCAATAGGCCACAGTAACTCTAGTTTTATATATAATTCATATGTTTTTTTTTTATATTGAGAAACAATAAAAAAAAAAACTGCAAAATAAATTTCTGAAAGGAAAGAAAAAAATCAGGTGATAATACTAATGAATCAGTTATTATCAAATATGAAATTTATAAATTATATCAAATATAATATGAAATTGTACCCACTCTGTTTCAAATTTTTCACTTTCTTGAGAGAGCATTGCTGAGAACTTTTCAGTATAGTAAAGCTCTTTGATTGAGTTAATTAGTCCTGGGAGTTAAGGGGTTTTCTTTAGACATCTATAAGAATAAATATAGTATTTCAATTTTAACAAAAGTAGATTGTGTACCTTACTGTAGTGTGAATTTGTAATGCCAAAAAATAAGGATTTTTTGTTATAATTTAATTGAAAATTATCATTTTCTGTCACCCAATCGCCTTTCAAAATTCCCTCTGACCTTGACCATTTTGCAGTTCACTCATCATTCTAATTTTTTGTAAATAGACAAATTTCTCAAGTATTTTATTTAGTAGGTCCAGTACTTGTTCACACTGGCAAGACAATTTTTTCAAGGTCTACACTTGTCTTCATAATGGAAAAAAATGGGATGTTGAGATGCATACTTAAGATGGCAAAGATTATGAGACTATCTAAGGGGACAGAGATTGATATGTAGTACCAATATAACATTTGATTGGGTTTTCTTAGTAAGAGTATCAAATTTGAAAGTTTCAGAAAGCCATAATTTCTTTGTTGCTCAACAATTCAGTCATTGGCTTTATTACATAATGATTAGTATGTCATGAAGATGCTAAAAAACAATCGGAAAGTGGATTCAAAGCTTCTTCTTTATGTGACATACTTATTGTTGTCTTTCGAGTCAAATCCCCTTGAGCATTTATAGAAGTTGGCAATTATGATGACATACGGAAAGGCATTAGAGGAGGCTTTTTGTATGTTAATTCGCATCTTTATTTTAGATTGACCTGATTGGTCAGAGTTTGTTGGATTTCCTTCATCCGTGTGACCATAATGAAATCATTGATTTGTTGGCACGAAAAACTACCACCAAAGACGAAAAAAGCAATTTATTTCTTCGTATGAAATGTACTTTGACTTCTAAAGGCAGAAGTGTCAACCTCAAGTCTGCAAGTTACAAGGTGAGTACTCTGTACGGATTAAGGTAAATTACTAGAAAACAAGATTAAGGTTAACAACCATACAACTGGTACTCGAAATTAGTAGGAAATGTTTGAAACAATGTTATTATGTTGGCATGATAACTATACTAAAGTAAGCCAACTTTTGTGGAAATACAAACTGTGCTCAATACAAACAAATTCAGTTAACATAATGTGTAAAACCTTTTATATGTACTGATATGTCATGAAAACTGTTGAGATATCATGACTTTTTATGGTAAAAGTTGATAACAGTTTTTATTTGTTAGAGTACCAGATTTTGTGTTAAATTCATTTTGGAGGTTTGATGATATCCTCTGATTTCTGTTTAGTTTTCACAATTCCTATTACAGGTATTGAAACTTTTTTGTCTCCTCACAAGCATGGGAATAGGTCTTGTTAAATTTCTAGTGAAATTGGTATGCACAAATAGTACTATCTATCGATCCCAGAAATGCTTAAACTGTATTTCTTTGTGAAAATTCCACATTCAAAATATTTCTGTGTTTTAGTTTCCTTTGTCATACCATTCCTTACTTTGTAACCGCAAAATACTCAGATAGCCCAGTAAATGAATCAATTATAAAGGTTTGACTGTATTTTGTTAACTTATGAAATAAATATGCATAAATTTATACATGTAAACTGTACACGATTGTATAGCATGCATTTACTTAATCAGTGTTTCTGGTAAGTTTCATCTGGAACGGATGTGAAATATTGAGAAAGATATTGCTACTATGAATGTAGCATTGTTTGTACATAGATATTGTGCTCATAGCTTTAAAAAACTAAACTAATGCTAGGGAACATGAGGTACGGTTGATTTGCTGATGGCTTTTCAGTCATTTTAAGAGATTACTGGATGTTGTTGTTGTCCTGGTTTGTCTGTTGGTTTGTTAATCTGCATCTCATGAAAAACTGTGTCAGATTCCACCTGAACTTTCAGGATATCCTAATCATGTTGTGCACATTATAGATAAAATTTTTGTCTTCTTATTTTAGTGTTTACTATGCAACTTTTTTGCAGCTATGTAAGATTTCAACCAAACTGTAAGGATTTCTTGTTGACATAATCAAGTTATGCAACTTATGCTAGTTCTTCAAAGCTTTGATTTGGAGCCTAGGTGGCTGAGTGGTTTAAGCAGTTAGTTTAACTGTATATCGGTAATCACTGTAGCCTATCACTTCTGCGTTGTGAGTTCACATCCTGCTTTGTACATCACAATAAAGGTGCACTCCACTTGCAACCATATGTGAAAGGTATGTCAGCTACCTGCCCTAGGTCGGTGGTTCTCTCGGGATTCTTCACCATCCTCCACTACTAAAACTGGCCACAACGATACAGCTAAAATACTGCTGAAAGTGCATTAAACCACAAACAAACACAAATTTTGATTTTACTAACTTAGAGGGTTCAATCATGTGTTTATTTGCTTTCCTCATTACTGTAAATACAAAAAATGTAAGTCAGATTCAGACCAATCTTTTGGGATATCTTGCTTATTGTAGTGCAGGCAAAACCTTTGGAACTCCAATTAATTATCTATGTCTACCTCGTTGTTGCTATTCAGAGAATGGTGTTTAAAGTACATCAGTAAATAGTATGAAAAGATAATAATAATCTTAATCTGTTTTGTAAAAAAATATTCTGAGTTAAAAAAGGGCAAAATATGCATAAATCTGCATCCTTTATTTGATATACACTCATTTTTATGCAAGAATTATATTTGGATATCATTTCTTGATAGTCTTTGGTTTCACTGATGTAGATAATTTAACTTGGGCTGTTATTAGTATGTGTATAAATATATTTGCTATTGACAAAAAATTGATACAGAGTTCAATTTTTCATATCTGTTAATAATTTTTTAAAACACCCAGTTGTCAGTGAGATACGTTGCAGGTGCTTTCTTATAATGATAATGTATATGAATGATAGAAGTCAATTCTTTATAAACTCAACAGAAAATCTCCCAGTTTATACAAAATTCTTTGCAGATAATCATCCAAAAATACAACATGTTTCAGTATTCTGATGTTTTTTGTCTCATTTACAAGGAAAAAAAAACTAGATGTATTGAAAGTATGAATAGGTCAAGTTATGAATATTAAAGTTTCCCAGAAACTATTAGTTGTTTAGGTCGGTAATATTTTGGTACAATGTAGGTTGGTCTTGGGTAGTACATGCCAAAATATCAAAAGAATTTGGAACTTCACCTCAGTTTTCATCTATTGATACTATGGTAATTATTTTGGCTCTGTAGTTTTCACTCTTTCCATTCACCCTTCTGTCTGCTTGTCTTTCTGTTATTGAAGAAAATGCGGGGATATTGTTTTGGTCCCGTCCATCCGTCCGTCTGTCCGTTAGATGGACCTTGTCAGTGGAACTCCTCGCTCATTTTTGGATTTAGTGTTTTAATTTTGTTATAGAATTGTTGCATATATGCTGCAGATGTGCAATAAGCTTTCAGATTTTTGATATTGATTTTGGTGCAAACAAGAGGCCCAAGATGTCTGTTTTATATATGTGAGCTTGTCAGTAGAACTCCTCCTACATTTTTGGGTTTAGTGTTATAATTTTGTTATAGAATTGTTGCATATATGCTAAAGATGCGCATTAAGCTTTTGGATTTTTACCTGCGTCACCAATGGGGACCGCAGGTCTAGGAGCCACTCGACTCCGTCCGTCCGTCCATCCGTCACGCTTTGGGGGTACCAAGTTTTATGTAATCTGAAACTCAGACACCTTTAAACCGATACTTTTGAAACTTTGCACAGTTGTTCTGGACACATTGAAGATGTGCACCTTCCCTTTTGGTGAGATTTGGGAAAAATTGTGGAATTTATCCATTGTTGAACTTAGTCATTTTTTCATCAAATATTAACATTACGGAAGTGAGTTTGTGTAATCTGAAACTCTGACACCTTATACCTGATGCTTTTGAAACTTTGTGCAGTTGTTCTGAACACATTGAAGATGTGCACCTTCCCTTTTGGTGAGATTTGGATTAAAAATTGTCGAATTTATCCATTGTTGAACTTAGTAATTTTTTCATCAAATTTTAACATTACGGTACTGAGTTTGTGTAATCTGAAACTCTGACACCTTATACCTGATGCTTTTGAAACTTTGCACAGTTGTTCTGNGATGGTTGCAAGTCATTGTTAATGTTGAGTGACTGCTTAATAAACAACACTAATGACTGTCCTAATAGACCCTAATTAATTAGTCAAATATACTCGTTACCTGTCACAGAACCACCTGGGTTGATTGACATAAAATCAATAAGCAGACACGATCGGTACTTTTGCACATAAAATTCGAGCAAAACGACACTTGCGCCACAACAAAAAGGGTAGACATGATGAAAAGGGCACTGGCATCACGAAAAAGGACAGGCAGACGTTTTATTTTTACCGAGAACACTAAATCAAGTCTAAACAAAAACATTTAAGAATGTCTCGTTCTCGTAGACAGGTACGTATCTTGCCGAACCGAATGAAGGTTATCCTCCTCTTTTAGCTCAAAGTGGATGTCAAATGCCATGTCAACCTGGGACTTATATAACATTAGTCCCAGTGTCAACTAATCACATAAACGACTTCTACATCTGAAAATCAGTATATTAATACTTCGTATATTCATATTACGCAAAAATGATGGTACGACTTTTCGTATGCAGATGATCGCCACCTTGGACAACTAAATATTTATTTCACGTGACTATGGTGGTCATGTGATAGATGTAATTCATATGCCAAGCACGTGTTTGTTAATTTTCCATTACCTGAGATCGCATTGAAGTCATGTTAAAGATTCGATTAAAAGGTAAATATTCTATACTTCACAGCTATAATTTCTGCATTAAATTCATAATGCATGCACAAGCTTAGAGTATTAATCATGTGATATGGTGGTCATGTGATGGATAAAATTGGACAATGTATCATTCGCAAAGCACGTGTTCGCCCGATTTTTTTATTTGTTTGTTTTCTGAGTTTTCTTCTTGTGAAGAAATTGATTTAAAATATCAAATAAACCCTCGAAATCCATTGCTTATAAATATTTTTTACCACAGCGGTCAGATTATTGTGAAGGCATTGGGATTTTTTTCTACACAACCTACCAATTGTGCATCCGATTTGATTTCGTAGTACTGTTCATTGAATCTTATCATGACAAGGGAAGCTGTTGCATCCGCAACACTTCCAATAACATTGTGTGCGGAATTTGTAATTACATTTTCGCATTACAGTTTCGTTGTACTGGTCAGGTTTTCTGATTTTTCAAAAATCACCTACCTGTATGATAATTAAAAATCAACGAAATATTTTGCTTATTTTTTAGCACCTGAATAGGTGATCGTTTTATTATTTTCGTTCTCATATTAATAAGGACATAAAAATACTGAAAAAAATCTCTTGATATCTGCTTTTAGTTTTTTTCTTTATTTTCATCATTTTTATGAAATTAATCAAGATTCAAAGGAATTCTTTCCTAAACAAAAAAGATTAAATAATGCAAGCAGAATATTATTTATAATATTGTATTTCTAAACCATCTCTGTTACTGTAATTTCCGAGAGATGTGAATATATATATATATATTTTTTTAATTTGTGTGACCACCTGCATGAGGTGATTGTGTATTGTAACACAGTCGTAAAACATTCTGTCTGTGTATATTTCACTGTCGTCTCAATATACGCACGTGTCACTCTCTCCGGGGCAGAGCTGTCGGCTTACACAAATTACAAAATTACGCCTTTCTATACACGTATTTTATCAGTTTGGGGTGCTCAAATAGGTATGAAAATGAAATATGAAGAATTCCCCACTTGAAGTTTTTATCCGGGTACAATTTCAAACTCACATTTAAGATTTCATCTCTAGTAACTATACGGAATAAAGAGGATATTAAGAAAATATACAGGGAACAAAATGACTTGTTGAACAAAACAAGGAATTTATCCTACTTTCTTGGATCTACTGTCCATTGAAGCTAAAATTTAATCTACATTTAACTAGTCCCAGATTTAAATTGTGTTTATTGATAATAAAGATATATGTATTCGGGTTAATAAATTGACTTTTTTTAATTCCATTTATGTTAAAAATCCTGTTTCTTGACTATGTGTCAGTCTTATCAGAAGCAGATACATATAAAACCATTTTATAAGTCTCTGTCAGAAGTCAGGGGAACTTGTGTAAGCAAGTCCTAGTGCATACCTTCCATTTTATTATGTTGGTGATATATACTAGTGTACTTTATTCCGTAACATACTCACGGCTTAGATAATTATGAAAAAGAAAGGAAATGGGGTAAATGTCAAGGAGACAACATCCCATATCCAGGTTAAAACGACCCAAAAAACCGTACGGTCTTCAACACAGTGAGGAACCTCACACCATATAGCAAGCCCTAAATGGCCCCAAAAGGGTAAAAAAGTGGATAAATCAATGGAAACAAACCACATCCAATAACCCAAAGAATGTATTCCGGAAAGATTATTTCTCGTGAAATAAATACACTGTTACACTCTTGCCTTATAGGATAGAAACAAGGTAGTTAAAAAATGCTTGATCATTTGAAAGGGGATAGAACAGAAAATATGATACTACAAGATATCTTATTATATCCATGGATGTCGGATCTCAAGCTTACAGCCGAGACATGAGCGCACAAGGTTTTTAATTACAAAAGCTGATATTTCTTTGAAGCTGTAGTTGATTGTTCGGAAATCGGCAAAATTTTTGCATTTTTTTTCTGTGTATTATTATACAGTATAAATGAATAATAAATTAACGTTGTTAAATTCATATTAGTTTTGTTTTACTTTTCATTATTCCGACTATTGAATAAATGATTAATTGACTTGTTTACAAGTATATATTCATACATAATAAAAATGCAATAAGTTCTGTGCCGTGCGTGTCACATGTGACCACCTGAACAAATAATTCACCTGTGTCATACGGGCCACCTGGGGTTTTAATTGATGACAATAAACAATTACAATTAACAAGGTAACATGTTACAGAGGATTAAGTTTTGTCAACAATGAAGTGTAAGTGCACAATTTCTTAACCGCGAAAAATATCCGCACGTGTGCACATTCGTTTTTGAAAGGAGTAAAATAAACGTATGCATGCAATTTACATTTTTTTGAAAAAGAGTTAGTTTCTTTAACATTTTCTATTTATTACTTATAGAAACTCAAAATTCGGACAATTAATAGTTTTTTCCCTGACTTCACGTTCATGTTTTGATCGACGTAAATTGATAGCGTACATTGTAGTTTATTTTTCCTATATGGTATATGGATATCGAGTATTGACCAATCAAATCATATTATTTAAGGTACTGGAAGCCTTGTATAAGGTACCGGAAGAAGTCAATATGGCAGCCCCCTGCTTGTTAAAATTTTGATACAAAAACACAAATTATAGAATAACCACATAAGATCTGAAAACGGGTCACGGCAGCAACGTTTTAAAATACATGTTTGAATAACATATCAAATTTAATTTTTTGAGTGAACTTTCCCTTTAAACTTGTACTTTATTCTATCATATTATGTCATCATGGTACTCAATTTTTGTCTCGCCTGCGACGAAAGTCGCTGAAAACGAGACATAGGTATACCAATCCGGCGGCGGCGTAAACTTTTTTCTAAAACCTTCATAACTTTTCAAGGGTAATACATACAAACATCATCTTTGGTCCACAGCACCACCAAGTGATGACCTTTCCAGCAGCATATATTTATGACCTTGACCTTGTTTTCATGGTTCAATAAGCACATAAACATTGCGACATAGTTTCACATTCAAGTCCTTTTCTCAGGAACTATAATACCTAGACTTGTCATATTTGGTCTATAGTGAGATCTATNATTATATCAGGTATCTTCTACTCCAATGGGGAGTGGGGGGGTATCATTTTGTGGCCCTCCAGGCCACAGTACCTCTAGTTTGAATTGGTAAACCTATACATGACATTCTGTTAGATTGAAAAAAAGACTTTCTAAGTTGAACATGAGTGACGGTGACGCAGGTCCAGACATGTAATTGGTCTTGTTGATATTGGTCTTGGTGCAAACAAGAGACCCCAAGATGTCTATTTTATATATGTGAGCTTTTCAGTGGAACTCCTCCTTCATTTTTGGGTTTAGTGTTTTAATTTTGTGATAGAATTGTTGCATATAGTCTGCAGATGTGCAATAAAGTTTCAGAATTTTGAGTCCGGTTCCGACTTTGGTAAATTTCCTGAAAGTCTCAAAGACCACTTATTTCTTGGAATTCTACCTAGCAACCATACATGTAGTAATTTGTTCAATTAGGACTAACATTTTCACCAATTGAATTT
>MJUU01000008.1:573-14756 GCA_002080025.1 Modiolus philippinarum | reverse complement strand
AGCTAAAACAGAACATACATCATTTCTTTACCACTTACATAGCAGTTTAATTGGAAACCATTTATATTCCCCGTATTATCGATGATATTTTGTCCATGTGCTATAATCAACCAGTTGGACCGACACTAGACACTGAGCAGCTTTCAATGGTAAAGAATATAGCCTTGCAATAAACTAGCGTACTAACTAAGTCACTACCAAGAGATATGCGTTTGTCATACCCATTTGCTTGACGCAAAAATATATGAGGCTTTCAACAATGAGCAAACACTAATACCTAATAGTACACTGGGAACGTACCCTAGCACTAGTTGCATCCACTTGAGCAGAATTCACTTGATGGGCATCGAACAAAGCTACGTCCATGTTTGTCTACATCAATGGATGCGGATCAGACATAATATATTGGACAAAGTACTCTAATAAACACTGTCATCCATTGCCCGAAAGAGAGACCAAAAGACAATTCGAAGAACACACGACCACGACCACAGGATTTTAACTGAAGAAAACTAGAGAGCATACATCTCAATCAATGGGGATCTTTATAAGAACTCCACACTTCAAGAAAAAATAATGGATATTGTCAAGGAGTAAATGTACAGGAGACAAAATTTATACAGAAACATGTTAAAATTAACCAAATGCAACAACGCCTTTTCTGTTCTTCATCTTCTATACTTTCAACATTTTCTATATAGTCTTTTGTTGCCCAGTAAATAATTTTACGATTATCTTTTTTTGAAATTAACGCGTAAATCCGACTAAACAGTACTTCAGTACTTTGATTAACTTTGGGAAATAGGGAAATCCAGATGGTCCTATTTTAAGGCCAAGTAAATGCCATCGGGACAACAGGATTGGCAAAAATTGGTTTAAAGGAATTTGCTTTATTTGTTGTGGTTTAGTCTTGGCTTGTTTTAGGCAGATTTGTGGTTAATTCAGGGTTTGTTTTAGGCAAGCTTGTGGTTAATTCAGGATTTGTTTTAGGCAGGTTTGTGGTTAATTCAGAGTTTGTTTTCAGGCAAGATTGTGGTTAAGTCAGGGTTTGTTGTAGGCAAGTTTCTGATTAATTAAGGATCTATTGGAGGCAAGTTTGTGGTTAAAATCAGGATTTGTGTTAGGCAAGTTTGTGGTTAAGTGAGTGTTTTTTATGCAGTTTTGTGGTTAAGTAGGGGTTTGTTTTAGGCTGGTCTGTTGATAAGCCGGAATTTGCTTTAGACAGGTTTATGGTTAAGTTAAGGTTTGTTTTTAGCAGGTATGTTTGGTTTGTTTTTATCGAGTAAGGTGTTTTTAGGCATGGTTCACTGTGATTAAGAAAATCTCTGAGGGAAAAAAAGAAAGAGAAAAAAGATCACTTGTTAGTAGATTTTTAATTTGAAATGTGCTTAAGATTCTACTTGGAATATTATGTCACTTCATAGATAGAAAAGATAGGTTGCCTTTTTACATCACATGAAATATTGCTTTTCTTCTTTCTTTGAAATTACACAATCTGTCATTGAAATCTATATAATAAGGTGGTGGTTATCCTGTTGTAATTTCAAGATAAAATTATGATTAATAATTATGTTTACAGTGTTGCATGTTATCACCTTTGTATAATGCTACAAAAATGCTACTGTCAATAACAAGCTCACTTAAGTATGCACAATGAAATATACTGCAACTTTTTACCATATAACTTTTTTGACAAACATCTGATGGTGTCGTGTCATATACAAGTCGAAAGGTATTTTTGTGCTGCTTCTGCATATACAAAACAATAATTTTACATCAAAGTTTAAAAAGTTTCCCTATTAATTTTTTTTTGGCAAATCTGAAAACAGTGTGAGCAGACTTGATTTATAAATCACCTTTACTTACCTGAAAAATCTTATTCTTCTGTATTATTAGAATTGTTTGAATGACCATGTCATGGGCCAAGATTGACAATACACGTTCTTCCAAAAGTCAAATTCTGGAATGTTCCGGATATTAGAATGGTGGGTCAAAGAGGTCAAACTGGGTGAAAATGGCGCCCCTGTATATGTGGGCAAAGGGAATAAATTATTCTATCAACATATGTAAGGTTTTTATGATTGGGTAATAGCTGAACATGTCATAAATCAACATTTTACCACAGGCAGGTCATTTCCAACCAATTTATCAGTGAGGGATTTAGGGGGGGCACAGGTGGTCCCCCCTTTAGGTTGGAAAATATTTAAAATTCCTAGGGGTTTTTAAAAAAGTTGGGTGTTCCGGATAATTTATGGAAAAAATTTGGGTCAGCCCCCTCCCCCCCCCCATTAGTAGAAAGTCTGGATTCACCACTGTTTATTTTAGGTCAAGAAAATAAATACGAGAATTCCCTGATTATGCTAAAATAAAGTGAATGTTTTATGCATGTCAGACTACTAGTTTTCATCTCCTATAACTAAATTTTTTTCAGGTTTAAAAATTGAATTTGTAGGATCTTAATTTTTTTCAAGGTAATTGATTAAAAAATAAGAAAAAGTACATTCACAATGTAGTTTTTGAAACTTCTGTCTCCTAATGACCTCATATTTGTCTCAGAATAACTTTTAAAAGTCATGGAACAATCAACTTTGGAATTACGATGTCATATTTTACTTCTCTGATGTAGAATATGTTGGAACTTTTGTGGCAGATCAAAGTGTGAATAGTCGATTGAATGATGTTCTTAGATATGTTAGAAGCTCTATGTAAAGTAAATACACATATATTACAATTGAGAATATAAGTAGTTCATTATATTACAGTGTTTAGTTCATTATATTACAGTGTTCTCCAAGGGACAAGTTATTACAGATAGATACAGATTCCTGGCACAGAATGGAGGTTATGTCTGGGTTGCAACACAGGCAACTGTTATCAATAACAATCGTACACACAGGCCAGAGAGTGTAGTGTGTGTTCACTTTGTGTTGAGGTAAGATTGAACCCACATGCCAGAGAGTGTAGTGTGTGTTCACTTTGTCTTGAGGTAAGACTGTAACCACAGGCCAGAGAGTGTCCTGTGTGTTCACTTTGTCTTAAGGTAAGACTGTACCCACAGGCCAGAGAGTGTAGTGTGTGTTCACTTTGTCTTAAGGTAAGACTATACCCATAGGCCTGAGAGTGTAGTGTATGTTCACTTTGTGTTGAGTTAAGACAGTACCCACATGCCAGAGAGTGTAGTGTGTGTTCACTTTGTCTTGAGGTAAGACTGTATCCTCAGGCAAGAGAGTGAAGTGTGTGTTCACTTTGTTTTGAGGTAAGACTACCCACAGGCCTGGGGGTATAGTGTGTGTCCATGTTATATTGAGGTAAGAGTGTGCCCACAGGCCAGAGAGTGTAGTGTGTGTTCACATTGTGTTGAGTTAAGACTGTACCTGCATGCCAGAGAGTGTAGTTTGTGTTCACTTTGTCTCAAGGTAAGACTGTAACCACAGGCCAGATAGTGTTGTGTGTTTTTGGTTTGTCTTGAGATAAGAGTGTGCCCACAGATCAGAGAGTGTAGTGTGTGTTCACTTTGTCTTTAGGTAGGACTGTACCACCAGTTCAGAGAGTGTATTGTGTTTTCACATTGTCTTAAGGTTAGAGTGTACCCTCAGCTCAGGGAGTGTATTGTGTGTTCACTTAGTACCCATAGGCCAAAAATCGTAGTGTGTGTTCACTTAGTCTTGAGGTAAGAGTGTACCCACAGGCCAAAAAAGTGTAGCGTGTGTTCACTTTGTCTTGAGTAAATAGGCCAGAGAGTGTAGTGTGTGTTCACTTTGACTTGAGTTAATAGGCCAGAGATTGTAGTGTGTGTTCACTTTGTCTTGAGGTAAGACTGCCCATAGATCAGAGATTGTAGTTTGTGTTCACTTTGTCCTGAGTTAAGACTTTACCCACAGGCCAGAGAGTTTACAGTGTGTGTTCACTATGTCTTGAGGAAAGAGTACCCACAGCTCATGGAGTGAAGTGTGTTTTCAAATTGAATTAAGGTAAGAGTGTTCCCACAAATAAGAGATTGTAGTGAGTGTTCACTTTGTCTTGAGGTAAGAGTGTACCCACAGCTCATAGAGTGTAGTGTGCTCATTTTGCCTTGAGATAATAGAGTATCAGCAGCTCAGGGAGTGTAGTGTGTGTTTTCTTTGTTTTGAAATAAGACCATGACCACAGGCCAGAGATTGTTGTTTGTGTTCACTTTGTCATGAGGTAAGACTGTACTCATAGGCCAGAGGGTGTAATGTGAGTTCACTTTGGTTTGAAGTAAGACTAAAACCAACAGCCAACAGGCAAGAGAGTGTAGTGTGTTTTCACTTTGTCGTGATGTAAGACTACCCACAGGCCAGAGAGTGAAGTGTGTGTTCACTTTGTCTTGAGGTAAGACTACCCAAAGGCCAGGGAGTGTAGTGTGTTTCCACTTTGTATTGAGACAAGAATGTACCCACAGACCAGAAAGTTAAGTTTGTGGTCACTTTGTCTTGAGGTAAGAGTGTACCCATAGCTCAGAGAGTGTAGTGTGTGTTCACTTTGTTTCAAGGTAAGACTGTATCCACAGACCATAGAGTGTTGTGTGTATTCACTTTGTCTTGGGGTAAGAGTGTACCCACATGCCAGAGAGTGTAGTGTGTGTTCACTTTATCTTGAGGTAGGACTGTAACCACAGGCCAGAGAGTGTAGTGTGTGTTCACTTTGTCTTGAGGTAAGAGTGTACCCAGAGCTCATAGAGTGTTGGGTGTTCACTTTGTCTTGAGGTTAGAAAGTACTGGCAGCTCAGGGAGTATAGTGTGTGTTCACTTTGTCTTGAGGTAGTACTTCACCCACAGGCCAGAGAGTGTAGTGTGTGTTCACTTTATTTTGAGGTTAGAGTGTACCCACAGTTCAGAGAGGTAATGTGCGTTCACTTTGTCTTTAGGTTAGACTGTGTTAAAGAGCAACCAAATCTATGGTGCATGTTCACTTTATTGAAGGCCAGATTGTGTTTACACTCATGCCAGAATACCTAGTGTGTGTTCACATGTTCATCTCAACTATCTTGTCATTTTCAATCCAAATTATATACCCCCACACGATATAGAGTGGGGTATATTGGATTCACCTTGTCTGTCTGTTCGTTCGTCCGTCCATCCGTTCGTCCAAAAATGTGAAAACATGAATTTTTCATCGCATTTTTCTCAGCTTTTACATGAGGGATTCATTTCAAAATTGGTGCGCAGCCTCCATATGGTTAGTTGTAAGGAATGTCTTATTTTGAGTCCCGTCAGATATGCACTTCCTGTTTGACGAAATGTGGAAATAGTTACTAAATGTAGTGAAAACATGAATTTTTCGTCACATTTTTCTCAGCTTCTACAAGAGGGATTCATTTCAAAATTGGTATGCAGCCTCTATATGATTAGTTGTAAGGAACATCCTCTTTCGAGTCCCGTCAGATATGCACTTTCTGTTTGTCCAAATGCGGACTTCGCTACAAAATGTAGTGAAAACATGAATTTTTCGTTGCATTTTTCTCAGCTTCTATTAGAGGGATTCATTTCAAAATTGGTATGCAGCCTCTATATGGTTAGTTGTAAGAAATTTTTATTTTGAGTCCTGTCAGATGTGCACTTCCTGTTTGACGAAATGTTCACTTGGTTACAAAATGTAGGAAAATGTGAAAACATGAATTTTTCATAGCATTTTTCTCAGCTTCTACAAGAGGGATTCATTTCAAAATTGGTAAACAGCCTATATATGATTAGTTGTAAGAAAGGTTTTATTTTGAGTCCTGTCAGATGTGCACTTCCTGTTTAACGAATTCAAGAAATGTGGACTTACTTACGAAATGTGGTGAAAACATAAATTTTTCATCTCATTTTCCCAGCTTCTACAAGATCAGATGTGCACTTCCTATTTGGCGAAATGCAGACTTAGTTACAAAATGTAGAGAAAACATGAATTTTTCGTATTATTTTTCTCAGCCTCTACAAGAGGGATTCATTTCAAAATTGGTATGCAGCCTCTTTATGGTTAATAAGGTGTAATGAACATCCTTTTTAGCTCACCTGGCCTAAAAGGCCATGTGAGCTTTTGCCATCACTATGCGTCCGTCGTCCGTCTGTCAACAATTTCAAAAATCTTTTCCTCTGAAACCGCTGGGCCAAATGTTACCAAACTTCACCTGAATCATTACCAGGGTATGGCTTCTCAAAATTGTGTTCGATTAGTCGGCTGGTAAAACAACATGGCTGCCATGGCTAGAACATAGGGTAAATCGCAGTTTTATGCAAATAACTTGAAAACCATTACAGATATAAAAAATATGACAGGGAGTAAAAGTGATCAGCATAGCAAGATCTATCTGCCCTGCAATTTTGATGAAAATCCTGAAACCCGTCTTGGAGTTATTGCCCTTTTTCCGTAAAATTTTCAAATGTGTGCATTTTTAATTTTTTATTTCAAAAAGTGTAACAGATAGAGGTCAAGTGTAATTGCAAAAAGGTTCAGCATATCAAGAGCTACAAACCCTGAAATTTTGAAGAAAATCCAAAATCCCTTGTAGGGGTTATTGCCCTCTTTTCACGAAATTTTCAAAAATTTCATATTTTTGGTCTTTATTTCCAAAACTATTGAAGATGAAGGCTAAGTGTAAATTGATAAAATGTTTTCCATGCTGTGTGGATTTCAAAACTAGTGTTTAGAATTGTTTGTTGACCGCCATTTTCAAAATGGCTGCCCAAAAAAGGCGGGAAAATTCAACATTGTTCGATTTCAATGAAATTTGGTTTCCAAATAGATATTGATGTAGCGACTTCAAAACCGGTGTTGAAAAGTGTTCCTTGACCGCCATTTTCAAAATGGCTGCCAAAAAAGGCGGGAAAATTCAACATGGTCTGATTTCAACGAAATTTGGTTTCCAAAAAGGTATTGATGTCGCAACTTCAAAACTGATGATAAAAATTATTTGTTGACCCCCATTTTCAAAATGGCCACCAAAAAAGGCGGAAAAATTCAACATTGTCCGATTTCAATAAAATACAGATCAAACTACCAAAGTTTTAGGGAATGAAGTTCAACTGTATAACTTACATGTTAGCTTGATTGTGGTAACTGAAAGCCAGGTGAGCGATACAGGCTCCAGGGAGCCTCTGGTTTGAGTCCCATCAGATGTGCACCTCCTGTATGACGAAATGTGGACTTAGTTACGCATTGTAGGGAAACTGAAAACATGAATTTTTCGTTGTATTTTTCTCAGCTTCTATAGAAGGATTGATTTCTAAATTTAAACACAGCATCTATACGGTTAGTTGTAAGGAACTTCTTATTTTAAGTTCTGCCAGTGTACTTCCTGTTTGATGAAACCTGGACTTGAGTTACGAAATGTAGTGAAAACATGAATTTTTTTTACCATGGGGCAATGAGTGGGGGTATACCTGGTTGCCATTTGGCGACTGCTCTTGTTTAAAACTTTGTTCAACCATTAGAATTGTAACACCCCCTGACTTGTTGAGTGTTTGCTGGAGTCTGAATCCTTCATGTTCAACCTCCACCCCTTCAGTGAGTATTTAAAGTAGCTCTGATGATGTACAATGATAGTCATACATAATAAACATGTAGAAAAATATGAAAGGATATGGAGTGAATGTACATGTGACAAAAAGGTATATATTTGACTTGACAAGTAAAAGTCCTTTTGTATTCTCCTTTTGTTTACTAAAAACATACATTTTGTATTTCGTATTATCTTGTCACTTTATTATAAGCGTTTCTCTAGGTATCAGTGGTACGAAATTATTGATTTAAAGGAAGGCCCTTAATATTAGACTTGGTTAGGGGTGTACCAATATCCCTCATCACAGTAAGTCTGGACTGAAATATCCGTTTGAAAATTGAAGACATCCCATTAATTATTCAAATATCCCGTTTTCAATAGTCAAAATATCCCATCTCATTACATTTTGTCTCAAATATCCCATATCCCATTAACAAAAGTCATAGATATCCTATATCCCAATATACCCTAAACAAGCCTCAAATATATCAGTCCTTTTGCACTGGAAGTTGTATATTGGAGAAAAGGGTAAACAGGAGTAATAATAGTCAACATTTTGTACTGAATTCTCAAAACATGAAGCCATATATTTTAATTAAAGTCTGGATCGTTTCCTTAATTTGAAAACAAAATATTGATCACCTTGACTTTTATTATTTTGTATGTTACTTTATGTTCTATGGAAGCATTATATTTATGTTGTTTTTAAACTGATTTGCAGTTACTGAGAGGAGATAACGATTTTGTATATAAGAATTTGAGAGGGGTAAATTTATGACACTAATAGCTTAGATTTTCTCCATGGGTTCTAAAATGCAATGAAGTTATCTCCATTTAAATGCAAATCACAAAAAAGAATGTTTTACTAGTAAAATCCCTGGAAATTAGGTTTCCCTCTGTGTACCGTTATATGTACAATTTTAAACATAATTTTACCTCAATAGATCAAACACCCCTCCAGCTCAAGCTGTTTTCATTTGTCCCTTGGGTGTTTGATTCATCAATGTTTGTATATACTGTACCATCGTATCCTTTGTATTTTTTGGTGGTTCTTCAAGTTTCAGTAAAATTACGAATCAGACAAATTTCCTCCAAAAGGATTTATCGATTGATATGGGGTT
This sequence comes from Modiolus philippinarum, assembly GCA_002080025.1. NCBI lineage: Eukaryota > Metazoa > Mollusca > Bivalvia > Mytilida > Modiolidae > Modiolus > Modiolus philippinarum. The sequence continues at coordinate 6,131 of MJUU01000008.1, read as the reverse complement.
AAACGTCACTTTCAGCAGTATTTTAGCTATCTCATGACTGTGAGTTTAAGTGGTGGAGGAAGCCAGAGTGCCTGGAGAGAACCACCGACGTTGGGCAGGTAACTGACATACCTTATCACTTGATAAATCTCACACAAAAAAATATTTTTTTAAGTGTTCAATAGTAGATTTTAAGGGGGTATACCTGGGAAAGCCTAAAATTTTCCACTCATTTGATTTTCTTTATATTTTCAGTATTAAAACTACACATGTTCATGTCGACTGTCGGCAATTTTCAACAATTTTTACCATCCCGTTTTATGTCTCGTGGTCATCAAAGATACCCGGTTTCCTCATATTATTTGGTCCGTTCAGGACTTGATTGTGGTGTATGAAATTGGTTCTAATTAATTTTTTATTTGATCTAAAATTATTTCAAATGCAAAATTCTGCAGTTTAGACATGTGTGAAAGTAAGCAGGAATAATGATAGTAAATTTAACTAGATTGAACTGAAATACATGGTTGTTGTGAAAAGTATAGGCTAATATTTTTACTCTATTTTGATCACCATTAAACACTTCTTGTAAAAAATTCTGTCGTTTAATTTTCACCAAAAACTGAGAATAGAAAGAAAACTAGTATATATAAGATATATTAAAATTTTTGAAAATTCTACCGTCACATTTTTTCTTTATTTAAAATAAAGTGGGTAAATGCAAAAAAATTGCTGAATCTGTGCTATAAATTACCTCCCTTGGAAGAAATTCGACTTTTACATATATTCATTATCTTTGGACAGCATTGCAAAAATCTAGAGTTAAATATACTCATTATAAATAACTTGATGTTGGGTATTTGTTTTCACAACAAAATTAATATTAATTTGCTGTGTGGATAAATTTTTTACAATTTTGAAATTTTGATAATACCTATTGTAATGATTGTATTTGGTTGTTTAAGTAATAAAAAATGAAAATCAGAGTTATCTCCCCCTTAAGTTCATTTTGTATCAATTATCGAGTAAAATTGGCCTAGTATCTTTCACTATAGTAAACAATATTGAAAATTATATTCATTTCTTTAGTGGAGTACAAGAAAAGAAGTTGATCCTTGCCAACTTCCAGAAATCAACAACTGATTATTTGCTGCCATTCTTCAAGCCAAGTACTGAAGATGTGTTCCAACCTAAGTCAGAATTACAAGATGAAGATATGTATATGGCTCCAGGCATGACTAAGAGTAAGTCAGCTGATATCTATCTTCTATATTGGTTGAATATACCCTGCACATCACAAAACTTACAAAGTTTTATTATGTATTATGTAAATTTCTTTTTAAGTAAAACATAAAATTCTATACACTACAACATGTTAGGATATGTTTACTGGAGTACTGTGAAAGAGCTATGGGGTTCTTATTTTCATTGATTTTGTTGATTTTGTTGTTTGCTGAAACCATGAAATTATGTTCCCAATGAAATGCATATTTCCCCTTGAGTTCTAATGTATGGAATTTGAAACAACAAATTTTAGTACCCATAAAACAGTGATACATGTGTATTTATGAAAACCATGAAAATTGGTTACCACAAATAAAAGTACTTCCACTGTTTATCAGATCTATTCTAGTCTTGTAGATGCAAATCTCAAATCTATGTAAGTTCATTAAGATCTGCCTTTTATTACAGGTATGATGAGAGACAGTACTATTGACTTGACACATCTTGCTCCAACAGCAGGAGATGCATGTATACCATTACCTTTACCATTTACCACATCACCAGGTGAGGTGTTAATTGTTTTGAATCCCGTCTTTACTCACCAGATGACTCAGGAATTGTAATGTGCATTATCTAATGGAATATACATAAATGGTCGTTTTACCAAACTGCTTTAGTGAATGGTAAAAGTTTGTGTTGATGTCAAAATCTGACTAAAACAGATAATATTATGTCAGTTTCCTGATAAAGATTATGTCACTTTGACTAACAATTCATTTATGAGTGAACATAGGTATGTTTGTGCTCATAATTGGAATACAACTAGATAGTGGATGCATCATCAGGAGTAATACAGTTGCAGTTGATTGTTGAACTTGAGTCTGAAACTTACTTTTTCATAAAAAAAAGAACGAGAATATCAGTATTCAAGTGAAATTTTTCTAATTCATTTGAAAGGAACGGAAATGAAAAACAAGCCAATTTGCCACCAAATTTTTTGTTTGAATCAAGCTTGTGAAAGGGTTTTTTTTTTTTACTTTTTGCCATTGCTCTTTCAAACATGAAAAAAGGCTGAAAACTGGCATAATACTTGGACATGCCAACCAAGGGGAAGAACTTTGCTAAACTGTTTATTAGGCAACTTGGGTAATTTTTATTATAAGCCCGTCTTTGACGGGACGTATTGTGGTATACCGGTGTCCGTCCATCCACACGTTGTACTCTAACTAGAGAACGCTTTGAACATTTTTCATGAAACTTTGCAGGATTGTTGGGTATGACCGATGAAAGCTCCCTATCGTTTTATTTTGTCGTTTGATTTTTCGTTCCAGAGTTATGGGACTTTGATTATTTCAAAAAAGCTTGAAATTGCAATTTTCGTCCATATGCCGTACTCTAACTAGAGAACGCTTTGAACATTTTTCTATAAACTTTGCAGGATTGTTGGGTATGATGGAAGAAAGCTCCCTATCGCTTTATTTTGTCGTTGGATTTTTCATTCCAGAGTTATGGGACTTTGATTATATCAAAAAAGCTTGAAATTGCAATTTTTGCCCACATGTTGTACTCTAACTAGAGAACGCTTTGCTCATTTTTATACGACCGCAAAAATTTTTGCGGTCGTATAATGGTATGGTGCTGTCGTCGTCGTAGTCGTTGTCGTCGTTGTTGTCGTTGTCGTTTTGTCGTCTGTAGACACTTTTGTTTTTGGGCAATAACTTAAGTTCCAGTTGATCAATCCTTATGAAATTTTAACACAATGTTCCTTGGCACAAAAGGAAGGCTTGGCTTAGTTTTGGTCATTGGGGCCCCACCCATTTTTAAAAAAGGGGCCAAAAGGGGTTACATTTGATGTTTTCACATTTTTGACTGAAGAATCTTTATTATATATCGGATTTTGATGGGGTTTCTTTCAGTGTTCTCCTTAGGAAATTTCCAATCAGTATTATGTAAACAGATTTCACATCGCATGTACCGTTCATGAGATAAATGGGTCCCAAAAGGGGAAATCTCAAAAATCTATTTTTTTCATTTTTTGTCTGATTTTGATGCAGTTTTTTTCATTTGATTCCTTATGAAAAATTAATGTAGCGCTCAACTTTTATATTTTTGGTAACTTGTTTCCTTTCCCAGCTATGAGGGCCGAACGGGGCCAAAATTGCAAATTTGCTGATTACCTGAAATTTTTATTTTTCATCAGATTTCGATGGGATATTTTTTTTTGAATTCCTCTTGATATAAGCTTTCAGTGCTATGTCAACGGATTTTGCATAGCTCTTACCGTTTCCGAGCTACAAGGGGTCAAAGGGGCCAAACTTGCAAATTTTCGAAATATGTGAAATCTTTATTTTTCATCGGATTTTGATGGGATTTTTTTCTTTGAATTCCTCTTGATATAAGCTTTCAGTAGTATGTCAACGGAGATTGCGTAGCTCTTACCCTTTTCGAGCTACAAGGGGCCAAAGGGGCCTAAATTGCAAATTTTCGAAATATGTGAAATCTTTATTTTTCATCGGATTTCAATAGAATTTTTTCTCTTTGGATTCCTCTTGATGTAAGCTGTCAGTAGTATGGCAGCGGATTTTGCGTAGCTCTTACCGTTTTCGAGCTACAAGGGGTCAAAGGGGCCAAAATTGTAATTTTTCGAAATATTTGAAATCCTTATTATTCATCGGATTTCGATCAGATTTTTTTCTTTGGATTCTTCTTGATATAAGCTTTCAGTAGTAAGTCAATAAATTTGGCATAGCTTTTCCTGTTTCTGAGCTAAAGGGGCCAAAGGGGCCAAAAGTGCAACTGATTCAAGCTCTTTATTATTTCCATTTAATTACTGTATCAAGCTCTTTACTGTGTCCTCATTCATTTTGAATTACACTTGTTCAAATTTCAGTATTCGACATGCTGCGGTCGAATCATGCTGCGCTCGGTGTAGCCCTTTATTCTTGAAACTTTGCAGTATTGTTGGTTATGATTAGAGAAAGCTCCCTATCATTTTATTTTGTCAATGGATTTTTCGTTACAGAGTTATGGGACTTTGATTATTTAAAAAAAACATGAAATAACCATTTCCGTCCACATGTCACGCCCATCTTTGACGGGACGTATTATGGTAAACCGGTGTCCGTCCGTCCACATGTTGTACTCTAACTAGAGAACGCTTTGAACATTTTTCTTGAAACTTTGCAGGATTGCTGGGTATGATGGAAAAAAGCTCCCTATCGTTTTATTTTGTCGTTTGATTTTTCATTCCAGAGTTATGGGACTTTGATTATTTCAAAAAAGCTTGAAATTGCAATTTTTGTCCAAATGTCGTACTCTAACTAGAGAACACTTTGAACATTTTTCTTGAAACTTTGCAGGATTGTTGGGTATGATGGAAGAAAGCTCCCTATCGCTTTATTTTGTCAATGGCGTTTTCATTACAGAGTTATGGGACTTTTATTATTTAAAAAAGGCATAAAATACCATTTCCATCCACACGTCATATTTTAGCTAGAGAACGCTTTATTCATTTTTTAAGGCAGGTTCTCTGCCTTCTAGCTGTCGGGTAAAGCCATCTTGAAAAAAGTCTGTTTCAACCAAACTCTTACATTAAGGAGACTACTTTGTATGAAAAGAATCGGAATGATCCAGACTATCGTTAAAAAACGCGTACGGCTTACCAGTTATTCATACGAAGGCACAAAAAATAATCCATTCATGTGGCGATACAGTATCCATTTCATGATCAACTACATCGTTTTATGTGTTTATTGTATTTATTTAATATCTTTTAAGAGATGCTATGCTTTTTTAATCTCAGAGGACTTAAACTGACATTCGAAATTCACGATTCGGTTCATTCATAAAAATTTCCTGCGGCGCGCTATGATTTTACAAGTTTTTATGAATGGATACTTAGTAACTTCTACTTTCGCTGTTGTAACTCGTAAAAATGTATGTATTTCTTATATATAAGACTTTGAAACTTTTAATGGTTACACTGACGTACTCTACCTTAAAAAAGGATCAATCAAACCGTAGCTTCGTTTTCTTGTTTGTTTTGTCCCGACAAGTGGCGCGTTAATGGCCAACTTAATTACGCCTGCATGATATACGCCGTAGTTAATAAGGGTCAAATAAGTTTCAAAATAATCCGAAATTACAACAAATGTTCTTTATGGAATACTTCAAATACATTAAAACTTAAGAATAATTCAACTATGTCAACAATGAAGCATGGAAGGTTTAATCTTGATCACCAACGGCGTTCCTATTCACAAGCGTAATCAAGTACAACACTTGTACTGGATCACGCGGAACCATCATGAAGGTCCCAAACTGTCACTGATTTGTTACAACAGGAGGAAGCGCTCGCT
>MJUU01000007.1:240696-251995 GCA_002080025.1 Modiolus philippinarum | reverse complement strand
TGTTCGAGGTACTAAAGTTTGAGACTGAAGATCAACTGTATAACTTACAATGTTACCACGATTGTGGCAACTGAAAGCCAGGTGAGCGATACAGGCTCCTCAGAGCCTCTAGTTCTGAACATTTTTAAAATAAAATGGTCACGATTTTTACTCAAAGGAATTTGTGGGTATATGGTTGGTAGGTTACAATTAAAAATAAATAAATAAGAGGTCTTTCAAACTTTCAGAAATTTACCAAAATTGGAATCAAATATTTTTTAATCCGTTTTGTGAAAATGTGTTTTTTTTTGTTCCTTGAAACACATTCTTAACCCATGGTTTCAATGTGAATTCCAAAACATTAAGTAGTTTTTAATGGAGACTTCCAGGAAATTTACCGAAATAGGAATCAAATATTTTTGAAATCTTACCTGTGAAAATGTATATTCCGATCACAAATTTTAAAAAAAAGAGTGGTCTATGACAATTTCAGGAATTTACCAAAGAAATCAAATATAGATAAGTGAGAATATTGATTCAAAACAAAAAAAAATATAAAGTATTGTTGCTACTTAGAGGCCTACCTTTGGAAATCAAATTTAGAAAAATGTTTGTTATATTTGATACAAATTCTTAAACTATAGCTTAAATGTTGAATTCCAAAGAAATAAGTGATCATTGTGACTTTTAGGAGATTAACCAAAACTATAATTAAATATTTTTGAAATCTAATTACTGAAAAGGTTTGTTCCAATAAAACCTAATAGAATCAAATTCTAAAAGTATTGATGCTAGGTAGAATTACGACAAATAATTGTTCTTTGAGACTTTCAGGATATTTACCAAAACCGGAATGAAATATTTTTGAAATTCGATAGGTGAAAATGTTTGTTTTAATCGAAACAATTTTTGTGTCGACTGCTATAAGCAAGAGTCGACACATAAGGATTACTATCCGTCGTCTCACGTCGTCGTCGTCCTGTGTCGTCTGTCGGTTTTTGAACCCGCAAATCCGCAACTCCTTCAAAACTACTGATCCGATTCCAATCAAACTTTCAGGATATGTTGTTCACTTGATGTAGTTGTGCGCCTAATACTCGGAATTTTGATTTTACAGATTTTAGAGGTTCATGGAGCCAAAATTGCTCATTTGTGAGTCTGTCGGTTTTGAATCCGCAACTCCTTCAAAACTGTCAGTCCAATTTAACCAAACTTTCAGGATATGTTGTTCACCTGGTGTAGATGTGCACCTGATACTTAGAATTTCGATTTACAGATTGAGGCAAAATTGCTCATTTGTGAGTCTGTCAGTTTTTAATCCGCAACTCCTTTAAAACTGCTAGTCCAATTCCAACCAAACTTTCGGGATGTTTTCCACCTGGTGTGACCTGATACTTAGAATTTTGATTTTATATATATAAGAGGTTCACGGAGCCAAAGTTGCTCATTTGTTATTCTGGTTTGTTAATCCTCAACTCCATCATAGCTATAAGTCAAATTCCAACCAAACTTGCAGGGAATGTTGTTCACCTGATCATGTTGTGCATCTGATACGTAATATTTTGATTTTAGATTTTAGCGTTTCACTGAGCCAAAATAGCTCATTTGTTAATTTAGTTTGTTACTGTGGTAGTCTTTTAAAACTATAAGTCATATCCAAACCAACCTTTCAGAATTTGTTGATCACTTGATTTAATTGTGCACCTGATACTTAAAATTTTGGTTTTACATATTTTAGAGGTTCGCTTGGCCAAAAATGGCTCTTCTGTAGTGCAGGCGACACTAAGTGTTCCATGGAACACCCATCAATTTTTGAAATTGTTGGTTGCTATGCAGAGTGCCTAAAAGTAGTGGTCTTTGAGACTTCCACTTTGCAATTCTGAGCATTAAGAATTTTGTTTTTACCAAACACTTCACGGCCAAAATATAAGATTGCCTGCTAAAATTTCAATATGAGTCTCTGACATTTTCATAAAATTTGCCATAGTTGGAACCAGGATAAAAAATTCCAAAAGCTTATTGCACATTGATAGACTTTATTCAATAATTCTATGCTCAAACAAATGTAGCAGGAGTTTGCATCGAATGACACACGTGTCAAAATCAACTTGTTGGGTATACTCAGAATATATAAATGCATCATTCTATAACAAATTAGAACATTAAATCCAAAACTTTAATGTATAAGGAATTTGTGTCGTAGGGAAACGTGATTAGCGGGCCGACTGACGGACTCGACAGACGGTCAGACCGGTGACCGTGGGACGGACGGATATAGCCTAAGACAATATCCCTTAACTATAATTCGAAAGTGTAAGGAACAACAATTTCATGACGAGTAGTTTCGTATGTTAACAGCAAAATAAAATCAAATTTCACATGTTGTATTAACCCAACATTCCGGAAAAGAACCACATCCCTTTTGAAAAATGCCCGCCTTCAATACTTTTATTCGTTTTCTTTTTGCGTTTCCTGTTGTGTGGTTTCAGCATCAAATTTTTAGATCTTTTGATCCATAACAAATAATTGCGCTTCCTTCTGTTTTGATTATTTGCAAACAGTAGATTCTAACTTATGGTTATGAACTGAAAGCGGTGATGTCAAAAGTTATTGGACATTTATTTAAGCCTTCTTCTGGCCTGGCAAATTTTGATGTACTGGGACAGTCAGCGTCGTTATCGACTAAGAAAATCCTTAACATATAAATCGGTTTCTATTTTGAATTTAAGAAGTATTTCAGATTCACTTGTTTTGTGGTGTGATACTTTTACAAAGAAGTTGGTCATGTCAAAATCTGAAATCTATTCCATTTATGATGCTTATAGCATCGAGCCAGTACATATGAAGGTTTGTTGATGTCAGAATTATGCAGAAAATGTATCTCTTCAAATATTGCAGGAGTCAAAATTTTAGACAGGAACTCAGTGTTCCTGTTAGATAACGTCCTGAATGGCATACATGTTATAGTGAAATATGAGACTAGCATTGGTTTGTGAGCTTGCAGCTTGGGAAGGAGCCATGGACGTGTTGTTAAGGCACTATATTTCGATGATCAAGAGACCAAGATTGTTTTGTGTTGGGATCCCGTAATTTTCAAGGTTCTAGTTAGGGGCTTACATCTATTGTCAAACCTGGTACCTTCTGTCTTCACCTCAGCAAACCTTGCAAAATGTGAAAAGCTCATATTACTTAATTTCTGTTAATCTCGCTGTCGGTGAAAAATGCTCGTACAAATCCTGTTTTAATTGTTAACTTCTTTACGGGCGAATATCTGTAATATACCTTCATCTTAACTGCAGAAACAAATTTTATAGTCATAAGCACTTCGTCAGCAAGAAGTCTTGGGGTGAAATGGAATGCTTTTTGAACTGGATTTATGACACTTGGCTACATTTTTCTCCCTTTCTGTCGTGCAGTTATGTCCAATAATGTAAACAAGTGTTCGGAAGATATTTTTCGTCATGATTGTTAAGTGCTTTAGTCAGTTTAGACAATTTCCTCTGGTTCATGGTGACAATTGGATATTTCAAAAGCGACAAGCACATGCATAACCGACAGCAAACATGTACCCAGTCCCTAAGTGACCTAGCCGGGCGTAGTGATGTCTATGAAATCTAGTTGTATGATTTTTTTCAGATTAAGCTCCATTTTGGAGGAAGTTCTTTATATAAGAATACTACATTTAAAAAAATACGCAAAAAAGACGAGAGTCTACAACACTCAGATTCCAAATTTGTGGTTTTGAATTCCAGAACCCTCATTTTGAACCCCACAATAGATATTTAAAAGATAAATAAAAAATTACCGTTACGTTCTTAAACATAGTCTCCTCATAACATACTGGTAATCGTTGTACATGTATATCTCTCTGGTTGAAAATTAAGTCGGATATTTACAGTACAATTAGATCTACATAATGATCGCAGATGATTACGCCACAACATCTCCCGTCGAAATATTGAAACTTTTTTCTTTCTGTATAACATCTATAATCAACATCTATTTGAATTCCGCTGCCGACCACTTTTACTTCAAAATATTCAATCTGAAAAGGACTTGTACATGTCCGAGTATTAAATTATGGCGGGAACAAAACTCAAATCTACCTTCAACGTGAAGAGTTCTTGTCACATATATTAGTGTTGTTGTCAATCGAAAAGGTGAAGATGGACAAATGTTGATCTATTAATTTTATTGAACTAGTTTCGGAATAAAAATGGATATTGATATCAAATGACCATTCAAATATTTTAGCGTCATTTTGTTTTGTTTCGTTGGAATTCAAATTAAGTGGTATTTGTACCTGGACACAGGTAAGAAAAAATGTCAAGTATATATCCGCCATGTGTAAACACACATAATCGACATACAGATCTACAATTATTTTAATCCAAATCTCTCAAATGTCTTTCAATATAAAAATTCAGGTCAAACATATATAAAAAATGCTTGGATATATCTGCCTTCTAGTGTAAATGCAGTATTTTATGTCGTGAATTGATTATGTAATTTAAAAAATAACAAAGAGCTATGATTAGCCATAATAATGATAATGTTAAGCCAGTATAAGATTTTTTGGAACATATGGTACTAACATTGCAAATATAGATAAATGCATATTAGATGAATTGCAAATATAGATATATTTATATTATATGACGCAAACTTGCATGGGATTTCAGACCAAATGTAATGACGGATAATCATAATGTTGTAAAGGTTTTTTTTTCTGTGAAAATATTGTCACATTTTTAAAATTAATAAGTGTAGAATTTTACTAATTTCCCGGAAAAAATGTCAGGACATGTAAACAGACACGGACGGTTCTGTTTACTTTAAATCTCATTTTATTTGCACTGATTTATCACATATAGGTAAAACGGATACAGAACTCCCTGCAATCCATTAAAAACGTCAGTTTAGACAGTATGGCGAACACTTCATCTGGAAAGGAAAAGGATAAAAAGAACAAACGAAAACTTAAAGATAAGGACAAAAAGGCAGCTGTAGCCTTGCTAGATGGAGCAGGCAACAAGCCGCCAAAGGTATGTTCCTGTGCAGTGGAGTGTTTATATTAAATGGACGTTTTTTACCTAGTGTAATACATTTAGTATTTTTTGTAAATTTGTTGTAAAACTTGTTTGCTGTGTAATCTAATTCTTCTTCGATTAGAAATAATTTGAATTCTATATTCATATTATGAATAACTGTATTTCTCTTTCATCGCCTCCCTATTTGTAAGTAAAAACAGGATATAAAGTAGTAATATGGTCGAGCTGATAAAACCCACGTATCATTTGAACTACAGATAAACCACATGCATTTTGTATACGTTTAACACCTGATAAAGGTTTTTTTTATAATCCTGCACATTTGAATGTGATATGTGGGTTGTATAACTGCCCTCTTAGTGTTTCCCACAGAAGCTTGATTGAGGCAGGTAGAAAGTGACACTGGTGAAAGAGCAGAAGGGGGCATTTTATTGGAGGGCAACTTATCAGTAGACAGTGCAATAAAAATGTACATCTGGCAGAATGATATCATTGTTCATACACATGATTAATGATTTACTTTCATTAAAGTGACCATTAACATTGTTTTTAAATATTTGTAATGTTAAAAGGTTTATACAACATATTTTTAGCTTATTTTTTGAATATACTTTCAAAGGGCAGAATGGGAAAACTTTGGTTGTCAGAAGGGCAGAAGGGGAAACACAAAATGGGCAGGTTTTTTTACCCTTCTAAAAAAGGCTAGGGGAATCCCTACCTCTCCAGTAGACACTTCCCAGCAAAGCTATATAAATGTTCACACCCTCCGTCCCGATAAACAGAAAGGCAGGGGTAGCTTTCTTCAGACAACCTAATTGATTTTACAAGGACGTATATCTCAATATGCGTCCGAGATACGTCCCTGGTTTTGGGTAGAATTACCGATAAGCTTTTAACAATAAATGTAACCAAAGATATTAACTTTTGATGTAACATGAAAAAATTATTGTTGACATGCCCTTACATTCATACAATGCACTTTCGAATTGCACATGTCATTTCCTATAATAACTTGATAGGTACATGTTATTGATGGAACCTGTGGATATTAATAAAATTTTTATTGGCAATGGTCATCAAATGTCGATTTTATCAACATTTTAGAGAAGATCAGTCCCTCGGGGTAAAGGACGACACTGACCTACACCACATAATGACAGTTAATGTATTTAATGTAAATATTCACAGTAAAGCCGAAAGTCGATTTATTCAGAACATTTACCCAGGACATTTAACTAAGCCTCAAATTTTAAATGCACTCTAGGCTATTACGGTAAAATCATCATATTTTCGCGATAATTCAAGATTTTTTAAAATTACATACAATTTCTTTTGTAATAAAGCAATTTTAAGTGATGGAATATTTATCACCCAAAGTAGCATTGTAAAAGATTTGAGTCAATAGCCTAACAATAAAAATAGTTTTGTGTAATAACACAATAACTGCATGGGTCGCGCCTTTATCCGATCAGTCGTTGAACAACTATCTGTGGCCCTCGTCCCTCCCCAGACTCTTGAATACGAACTCAAATATTATACTCAATCGGATTATTTCTCAAGACATTGCTTACTGCTCTTGATATTCCTGAAAATTCTAAGAACTATGATTTACACAAAGTATGACTGCATGTGACGAACTGTCAAGTCAAAATTATGTACCTATACAGTCCAGTTTTTCAATAGATGTAGGTGGAAAATACTTTGTGGAAGTTCTATTGCATGGTATTTCGCATATGTTCGCTCGGCTCAACAAGTGATCCTCTTACATTTGAATCAAGTAGAAACGTCAAGAATCAAAGACATATATTGGTTTCTAATACTGGTTAATCATTATCGAGTGAATGCCGGGTAAGGGATAACTCTCTCCGACCTTCCAAACCACTCTTTCCTACCTCTTACCTGTTTACTACCTCCAAACCGACTTTCTCCTATCTCACATATTCTTCACCAAAACCCCTCTTTTCACATTTTATATGATCCATCTTCTCCCACTTTCCGTTTTAGCTGTCTTACGACACTTGTGTACACCTTGACTTGCTTCATTTCTCTTTTTTCGATTCACTTCTTGCCTAGGGCAGGTAGTTATAGGAAAGTTATTATTTTCAGTTTTACCTTCAAACATCACAATGTGCTCATATGAAATAATTTTTCCGTCTATTAATTCAAAATCGTTCTTGTATCAAATATTTATGGATATGTTTGTACAGATGAAACTTAATTCGGCTTATGTACTTGCAACACAGTAGGATATTTTCTTGCAACACAGTAGGATATTATTTTGATTGCTTAAGCAAGGACTTATAACGATTCGTCCTTGGCTTAAGTCTGGTAGCACTTGCAGCACTTCTTCACCTCCGGATTTTTCCCTCGTAATTTACAATTCGCACACTGATGCCTTTCTAAAGCCCCTCAATCAACTTCATTCCACCGAATATTTCTGTCGCCATATTGAACCTTTTAATAAAGTCTTTTTATTTTTATGCCAGTTTATTCATTCGGTTTGAAATCAGAGACCATAGAACACCTTATTTTTAGCACAGTCTTTGGTTTATTTGTTTTTATGCGACCATAGATAAAAATATGCTATGGACTAACAATATATTGAACCAACAGCCGCCATCCAGTTAATTTCTCGAACATCCCAGCGTATGAGAGGGCACCCCACATATATACAAACAATACGCTTGTGTTGTTTCTCGAATATCCCAGCGTATGAGAGGGCACTACAATACACTTGTGTTGTTTCTCGAACATCCCAGCGTATGATCAGAGGGCACCCCACATACATACAAACAATACACTTGTGTTGTTTCTCGAACATCCCAGCGTATGAGAGGGCGCTCCATGTATACATACAAACAATACACTTGTGTTGTTTCTCGAACATCCCATCGTAAGAGCACAATCGTGTTGTCCATGAACGCCAACGTTATTTATTATTATTTTTTTTTTGTTGCATTTCATCGATGAAAGTAATCATTGCATTTGTGGCATTGACACTTTCAAGCCCGGAAACTGAACACCTAAGTTAATTCAGCCAGAAAGTAACGAAGCAGTATATTAAGTCCAGAACTGATTGATACTATATCTTGATGTGTCGATTAGAACGATAAATCTTCCTGGTCCAGAAGTTAATTACAAAGAAAAAATCAATCTAACAAAAAGATAGACTTGTGCATCTTTTGATGAAGTTTTTGATATCTGATTTTGCCAAAGACTTTCGCCTTCTCGTTGTCAAATTAAACTCGACACAGCCTGACTGGCTTCAGGAACATTTTTGACATGATTGTATGCAAATTGTACATTGATATTTATGAAAATTTTAGTATGAAATCCAAAAATGGGCAATATATGTCGGACTTGAAAATGTGTATGGATATACCCAAGACTTCTTTATTGAATATGTCTCATATATATGTCCATTCGACATGAAAGTAAGTGCATCAATTCATAAATACCTAATTTCATTTAAAATATATATTACTTTGACAGTCGATTGAAAGTTAATTGATAAAGTGCAACTATTGTTCCACGACGATTAATGTTTGCTTTGTTGCAAATGGTTATGTACTGCACTGAAGAGACATAAGTTTTCGAAAGTACCATGTTTTTGCAGAAACTAAATCCACAGGTACTTCGGTATTTTGTTATTTTTATAAAACAACATCGAAATTAAAGGCTATTTATAGTATTACGTAAAGTAAACCTGACCCAGAATAAAGTCTGTTGCACTTTCGTTAAATATGTATGCTTTGTATCCTTTTCATTTCATAAATATATAATGGTGTCGGATTCGAAGCTTTCTGGTGTCAAATTACGTGTCTAGCAATGTTGCTCGATCCAACATTCAGCTTCCTGCGAACTCTATACTAGTAACCGTGTGCATGCAAGATCACGCAACGTGCACATTTAGTTTCTGGCATTCTATTGTTGAACAAGAAATCGACATTTTCATGAATTTCGAAATGAATTTACAGCAGTACATGAATTTACAGCAGTACAGTTCAGCAGAATAAAAATGTTTGCCTTAAATTAATAAAAACAGAATAATAGCCAGTTATCAATGAAAATCCCAATGACATAATACTCGATAGAAGGGATAGAGTATAGCCATCTCATTTGTGTCATCCTAGTTAAAATATTTTGTGTGAAATGAAATCAATAAATGATAGAAACACACTATCGTAATGTTGAAAGATGAGTTCTGAGCAAGGACGTCGAGTATTCACCATAGAATGTCAAATGGATCAGGTAAATTGGCTTCTTTGCAGAAAGAATTGTGCACATTGTCTGCATGAAGTGTTGTTTTGCATGAAATGTAGTTCTTTATGCATGTATCTTTCATTGATGTGTTTTGATTTCCGGTTTGGTAGGAATGATACGAAAATGCTTGCAAACCAATCCTGATAATGTTTAATTTGATTTTTTTATTCTATTATGTTAATTTGTTATAAAAGATGTGTTTTATAACATCTTTTGTTTGAAATAATTAAGTTAATCAATAGCCCACTTTTTTTGAAATTTTTAATTGCTTCAGACTCCTGCATATAAACAATTTTGGAGTGTAGTAGCTTTCAGTAAGCTTGTAAATCAACAGCATATGCTGTTTAGAGCCCCTCCTTAGTTTGGTATTTTTTTTACATAAAATGAAAGTACCCAAGGAACCAGGTAAAAGAAATCCACAAGATTTTTGACCGAAAAATCCAAAACTGTGTTCCAAAATCAAATATATCTTAGTTAATGGATGTTTACTTGATTGACTTCAGCCATGATAGTAAGTTGTATAGGATCTTTTTAAAAAAAAAATTACAGTCAATGATTCGTGATTGTCATCCAAAATGTCCGACATGGTATATTTCAGTGTATACAGATGTGTCATTAGTCTACCCAGTAGCTGATAGTCCAGTTTATATATATATATATATATATATATGTGTTTGAATATTAATATTTAGTCAAAACGGCCAAACAAATTTGGTATCAATTACCAGTATTTGGACAGTAAGGTTGTGTATTCAGATAGTAAAGTTTTGTATTCATTTATCATTACGACGAGAAATTGCTGAATATGAGCAGATATGTAATGGAAGTGCGTGTATGGAAAATTTGTTGGATCTTAGCCATTTTTTATTTGGAACCTTTTGGTTTCTTGATGGAGCCTGCCAATCTCCAGCGTCAATAGATTTTAGACCCATTTTGGTGAATACGTAATTACAGATGAAAGAATTTCTTGTCATTTTAAATTTTGCTCTATTTTTACCCTGTTAGATTTACATGTCTATAGTTCTTAGCCTCCAGGATAATTTCTACACTAATTTGTCATATTTGAGAATACACCTAAATGGAAACCTACATTTAGTAGTAGCTTATAAGTATATAACTTAATTGTATACTTAGCATGACTTTTTCACCGAGGGACATCTAACGTATGACATAGAAGGATGTCCGAAGTAACATTTTGGGATTGTATAAACTTCCGCACATTATTGTCGGACGATCCTCTCGTTCTACTTATTTATGTAGTGAAGTAAAACGTCCATACAATGTTTTATTTGTTGTTGTTTCTTTCTATTGCATAGCTCTGTCCTTAGCTTAATATGGCTTTTCATTTAGACCCTTTTGGTTGTTTGTTCTCTATCAGATTTTAAACAGTCATTCAAATATTTTTGTTTTGATCTGCACTGAAGAGATGTAAGTTGTCGAAATGGCCATATGCAGAAACTACATTTTCAGTAAGTTCGGTATTTTGTTATTTATTAGCTCACCTGGCCATCACTCGGCGTCCGTCGTCCGTCGTCCGTCCGTTAAGTTTTATTCTAAAATCTTCTCCTCTGAAACTACTGGGCCAATACTTACCAAACTTGGCCTGAATCATCACCAGGGTATGCACTTTCAAGTTTGTGATTTTTATGTCCGTAGACCAAACAACATGGCCGCTGTTACTAAAAATAGAACATAGGGGTAAATTGCTGTTTTTTGCAAATTACTCGAAAACCATTACAGATATNATAAAAATGATCAGCATGATGAGATCTACCCACTGTGCAATTTTGAAGAAAATCTGGAAACCCATCTCGGAGTTATAGCCCTTTTTCCGTAAAATATTCAGAATTTTAGCATTTTTTAATTTTTATATCAAAAAGTGTAACAAATAGAGGTCAAGTGTAACTTGCAAAAATGTTCAGCATCAAGATCTACCCACCCTGAAATTTTTAAGAAAATGCATAAACCCTTGTAGGAGTTATTGCCCTTTTTTCATCGAATTTTTA
>MJUU01000007.1:170182-217864 GCA_002080025.1 Modiolus philippinarum | reverse complement strand
AGTACATGTCAGTCTGGCAGGTGACTTTTGTCCTTGACCTCAATTTCATGATCTAGTGAGCATGTTCACTTTTCTGATTAGTTCACAATTTAGAGGCCAGCAGGGATGGGAGAGACATCTTTTCGGGTCATCACTTGTTTCAAAAATATGATGGGTGACCCCATTTTTTTTTTATTTTATATTTCACAAGATATTTCTTTAACACAGTTTATACTACATTTTCACCAAATCTATCATTTTATTCATATAAAAAAAATCACAAATTAGTATATTTTCCCTATATAGACTGTATTTAAAAGCTCAAAACCTTGCTATTTTCTGAATCTTCTCCCGGAGAAACGAGTTTGGTGACCTATTGTTTTTACTAAAATTTAAAAGTGCATATAATAAATTTTCATTCAAAGAAAGATAAGAAAAATGTATCGTTTTGTTTTTAGTCACCCGAACTACCTTAATTCAACATATATAAAACCTTTAACTGAAGCAAACAATTTTGTTATTGAAGTATACAACCAACAAATAAGCAATTAAAATAAAACTACTAGTTTTTAATACTGAAAAACATTGAAAAATCAGTCATTTTATTGAGATGTTTGCTTGTTAGTTATGTATTTGTGTCAGATTTTTGGATTTTATCCGTTTAAAAGCTATAGAAGTCAACTGTTGGCAAAAAAGTATTTAAAAAAATACAATTCATTTCATTCCAAATACAGTTGAAAAGCAAACTCGAGAATGGCATCTCTGGTAAAACCACGGTCACGTGACAATATTTTGAAAATGTCGACATTTTCATCATTCGTAAACACTGTAGAAGAAAGACCTCGTTTAAAAACATATTCTATGTAATCATAACACCGTGATTTGTATTGTCTTCCTTCATTATTTCTCTCGCTATTTCTTTCTTCAATTCTTGTAAAACATGCAGACAATTATTAAATATTTAACGTTTTACCAGGTGACCCCTCGCTGGAATTCGCCATAGCACTTTAGAAAAAAAAAAATATTTAGTTTTATGAAGAGTGACAAACAAAGACTTCACACGGTGATGTGTTATCCATTTCTTGATTGAAATATTTTCCTTGTATATGTTTTTATTCGTTAATAAAGGATTCTGTCACCTTTTTGTAGCGAAAAATTGCTGATCAGGGAAGATAACTCTAGATTGAAACGTGTATTCTAAAAATAAAATCGAAACTAAAAGATGAGACATTTAAAAAATCACACTGCTGGGTATACAAACTCTATTGTAGGTGCTGTGCACTATCAAAAACATAAGATGATTATTTATCAAAACCATGAGAACAACAAATTTTGTCCAGAAAAATTGTATTCTAACCCCCCCCCCCCTACAGATGGGACACTCTTCAGTCATTTAATATTTTCACATAGAAAATATTTCTTCTTGTGATAAATCATGAACAGCACTGAAATAATTTCTAACATATGAAATAAAATAAAATTTAAAAAAAAATCAAAACAAAAATTTAATATAAAAAAAATCAGGGTAATTTCAGTTGAATAAATCTGACAAGAAATAAATTGCCAAACTGAAATCAAACATGAATTAAAATAGAAAGATTTAGAAAGTATAAACAGACTGACAAATTGCCGCAAATAAACAATTTTTTTAGCTGAACTTATAACCAGCAACATAATAATTAAATATGTGAAAATATGTGTATTATATATTGTATATTTTTATTGTATGGAGATGACCTTTGTATGTTAGTAAAATTGTGTCCAATTGTGTATAAATAAATACTGAACTAGAAATACTGTTATTACTAACATTTCGACAACTTATGTCACTTCAGTGAAGATATAAAGTTTAAATTTCAAGTAAAGTAAAAATATTTAAATGTTACATTTCTAAACAACTTACTAGAGTATCTGTGATTAATTCTTAAATTTGTTTTTTAATTTTTCATTGTGCAATACTTCTGCACTTTGCTTAACAAGAGAACTGCCAGAGTAATGTACTGATTATCATGAAAACCTTTATTATGTACATATATTAAATTACCAATGCATAAATGATTGTTTACTTCGAGCTCGGATGTAAAAGTTTAATTCTTTTGTAGAGTCAAATGTAAACATTCCAGCAATTTTGTACCATGTCTATTCATCACTTATTTTTCCAATTTTCTTTTTAATTAGTTACACTGTATAAAAAAAAAACCCAAACCAAATTTGAATTATGTTTGTATTCATACATGTATTTGATGTAAGTAAAGCTAGGGAAATACACAATATGCCAATTAGGCAATTGATAATAATACATCTATGCAAAAACTCATGTTTACTACATGTTATAAAAAAATGGATCAAATTGTATTTTTCTGGGACATTGTGGTATTCAACGCAGTCAAATAAACATGATAAACATTTAGATTCAAATGAGTAGCCATAATTCTTTAAAAGTTCACTCCTACCAAATTTATATATTTTTTTTTTCTTGCATTTAATATCATAAAGTGATTACAGCCATACAGGCACATACTATTATCTGAATTAAAGAAAAGGAAAAAAAAAACAATATGGCACATATTGCCCATACATGCAAGAAAAATTCCAAATAAATTTGTTATTGTGTTGTTCCTACAGGAAAAAAATAATAGGGCTAGAAATTCAAATACAAATTTTTGACCTGTGCGAAAATCCAAGTCCCTTCCAAATCAAAATGTTTGTGTCTGATGTGGCCTACAAAAAATTCCTCCTAAAATGTCNAAAAAAACCCTGGTTGAACAAAACATTAAACTTAAAATAATAAAGCTGCTCACATCACCAGTATATTGAACAAGCTGGGGGTGGGGGGAGGGGTCAAAGGCCTTGCCCCAATTGTCTTCAGAGCAGTTTGTATTAAGTGCATTACTTGATCTTCTATGGTTCTACTAATGCATGAAGTTATTACCGAAATTAAATGTGATAAATGCAATGATAACATAGTTAGCCTGCTGACTCTTATGTTGTGTGTTGTCACATAATCAGCTGATAATAGTTTACTTTAAAGGGGGAAAATTCAGGTATAAACGTGGATTCTGGATATATTTTTTTAAACTATTTAATTTATATTAATCAGCATATTAGGTATGTATACAGACGCTTATGATAAAAACAGGAAATGAGAAAAGAACATATGCAATGCGTCGACAAGAAAAGGGGGGTCGTAAATTGATGTAAACAAACACAACTTTTTATTACCTTCCGGTTTGCAATGCTAAATATCACTAAATATTACAGCAGGCCAACCTAAGCACACTCCATGAACGGTATGAAGACAACTTCTTGCCAAAACATGCCATTTTACACTAGAATAAAGTTAAAATTGCAAAAACACATGTCTCGCAGAACTTCCTTTCATAAATGTTTACTATTTAGGGTGACGTAATTTCCAGCTAAGACGGCATTTCTTATTGGGTGAGGGTGCTATATCACTAATGCATATTCAATTTTATGTCCTAATATAGACATATCATATTTTTATCTATTTAATATAATAATTTACGATTATCTGACAACGGTATGAATGGAAAAAAATTGCGGGCTTTTGTAAAGCGCCACCTATTGACATTTTTGTGATTATCTTCCCCTGACCTCGTGGTTTTACAAACAATAGCTGTAACGGTCAAATCGTGGGTTTGCTGTTCGACTGAAATTTGTGCATAAAACTATTGTTACACTATTTGCTCGACCAAGTTTAGGGGTTTGACAAAAAGACCAGGGAGCTTTATACAGAAAGAAAAAGGCAAATTGGGGAAATATTGACTCTAAATAACTGTGGCATTTAGTGGGGTGTATAATGAAACAAGGGACATTATAATAATGTTTAATTTCCTGTTAAACACTCCCTTCTTTAAAAGAAAAATAAGGATTATTTGTATCGTGTCAATGTTTTATTTTGCAAAGCTGAATGACAGGAACAATATCCTTATTATAATATAATAGTAATTAAAGGTCTTGAAGTTTTCCAAGACTCAGATTTATAATGTATATGAACGTTTTACTCGTTAGCTGTAAATAAATATGTGTTCATTGTCCTTGAAATTTACCTTAAAAGAATTGAGCATCCTAAAGTGGGAGTAAGTTTTCATTTACAGGCATTTTCTTGATCCATTATAAGACACCTTGGAGGAAATAATGATGGTATAATTTGCCGACTTTATTTTTTATGTAATTATAATGATTGTGGTACTTTTATTTTCAGTTACAATGCTGTGGAGCCCATGGGAATATTTCTACCCATAGTACATCATGGGGTATATATAAATATAGTAAATGGTATAACAGTCGAGATGGACGTAAGTAAAATAATATATGTAAAAAACTTACGATCATTACACCCATTGAATGAAACACTGAATTAAATATTAGAAATTGTTAAAAAAAAATGTGACTTGCAGACAAGGGGGCAGACAGGGTAAAGGGAGACCTGAGGAGAATGGGGACAGGAGATGGGAAAAAGAGGGTGGAGGAAAGGAGAAAGGTGTAGGAGAAAGGAGAAAAGGAGCAAGAAAGAGGAAAGGAGAAAAGGTGCTTCAAAGGGAGACCGACAGAAAGGGTTTGTTAGAAAGGAGAGGGGAGGGAGAAAGTAGAGAAGGGGTGGAATAAAGGAGAAATGCTGCCCCTTTTTCCCCCTTATAGACCTGAAGGTCCAGCAATACACGATGGCAAAAAGTACAGTAATTTTTTGCCAGTTTAAAGATTATTGTTGCTTAACATTAGTTGATCTAGGAATTTGGAAACAAAACCTTGCTTAGGCCATATAAAAAAAAAATTATTGGTTCTCAGGCCTTCCCTCATCTAGTTGGAGGCTTAAAAAAAGCCCCTCATTGACCCTATTTTTTTCATTTCAATAAAATAAAAATAAAAAATTACCTCCCTCACTACATTTTTGGTGATTTTACAATGTAAAAAGATGCCTCATCTATTTTTGTGCAAATAAAAAGATAAAAAAAATCACCTCCCTCCCTCATCTGTTTCAATGAAAAATGGCCTGAGAACCAATTAATTTTGTATGGCCTTATATAGTTTATTTCTGTCATGGTAATGTAAATACAAAGGACCTGAACCTCAATACACAGCACATGATCTATGGATAAAATACTATTAGTAATACTATTTTGTAGAGGCTATTTTGTATTTAAATGGGTGTCACTTTGACCTACATTTGATGCATGGGTGACTCTGTTTAAGAGTCGGGCAGAGTAATAATATTTTGTCAGTAGGTACATTTGGATAGTCGGGAGGTTCCTGAAAAAAATTAAATCACCTTGACCTACATTTCGTGCATGAGTGACTCTTGTTAAAGTGTCTTTGGCTTAAAATACCATTATGTGTCGTCTTCAGGGATAGTCGCAGCTGCTAATTGTTTAATAGTCTAAAACTGACTTATTTGATCAAAAATGCAAATTTGCAAGGGGATTAGCTGTGGCTTCCAACAGCTCCCTTCTCTTGTTTTAACAGTGCAAATTTGTATGGAATATGGAGAATGTTATGAACAGCTACTTGAAATATGAAATTCACAGGAAAATATCAAAAGTTTTTGTAAGCCTCTATAGTATGACTTTATATCAATATGGAAGTACATTGTCATGTACCATATATAAAAGTTTGTAACCCTACCTTTCTTCTTGAACAATTGTCTTTAGTTCCATGTTGTTTTGGTTCTTACTCAACAGAATGACTTATCCTACAGGTAAAATAACACATATAATCCATCAAAATGAATTTGTTATCCCACTTTACATGATAATTCCACTTTATGCACAATAATTCCCAGAATGATCTAAAATAGAAAAAAGTAATTAATTAGATGATTTAATGATTGATTGATTGATTTATTAGATGTATTGCAACAAAACTCCACTTTAATAGTAAGTTTTTGTGGTAACTACTCGTATACATCGTGACAATATTTCCTGACAGTAAGTTTTAATGGGGGGGCACTCTAACATATTTCCTAGCAAAAGGTATATGATGGGACCACTGTCACAATATTTCCAGATAGCGAATTTACTATTAACAAATTTCCTGACAATAATTTTATCTGTAGCTTCTTAAATATATTTCCTTGCAATTATTTTAGAGGTGGGTTCTATTAAGTGAGATCATTTGTATAGAAATAATAGGAAAAATCAGTTCTTCTCCATTTACTCAAAAATTAGTTCGGTGACCCCCCAATAACTAAGTTTTCATAGTAGAGTAATTGAAAGTACTTTTGTGATTTTTGGATGGAAGCTCATAGTGATGAGGGAAAAATATACTAATGGAAAAAAGAAACTGTGCAATGGTAAAAAGGCAATATTTCTTTAATAACACTTGAGTATTGTTACAATATTTTGCATAGTCATTCTTGAATACATACAAAGCAATATTGATTCTGAATTTTTATTGATTTTTCGGGATGTTCGAAAGATCTCTGTATTTTAGTGTTTTTTTCCTAAGTGTCAAGGTAAAATGCATCATACATATTGTTTCAGTTTAATCAGATAGTTTTGACCTTGAACTAGTCATAAAACACTCTTTCTCTCATAAAGAACACCTCATCTGACTAACAAGAGTATTGAAAAAAGGTCCAAATTGGCGCATTTCAAGCGTTGGTCCCCTAACATGGAAAAATGACGTCAGCAAACGTTTTTTCTGTTGCATATAGACAAGAAACAGTACTAATGGACACATTTTCAACAATTCCATAACTCTTTGATCCATAAAAAATCGATTTTCTGGTCATAAACACATAAAGTGAACACCTTAATAGCCGGCTTCCTGACATGCACAGTAGGTTACAGTCATCCAAGATTTCTTGAAGAATATTGCCCGGTTTTGAAACTATTTTTAATCCCACATTGGTAGCAAGGGTTCAGCAACAACAAAAAAAAACATTATTTGTCTTGAAACAAGGTCAACATTTGACCTTACAAGACAATAAGAGCTTAACACAAGTTTCAAGCATTTTCTTTGACAACTTGAACCACCTAAATACAAATGTGCTGAATGTTTCTGTTGAATTTTCATCAAATGCAGATATATGGCACTTAAAAGGCGGAAATTTTCATCAACTAAATCTGTCTGTTGATTTACCGGTAGTGGGTTAACAGTTGCCTTAAATCTTTGACAAGACGTTTTGCTTGTCTCTCTGAATGTTAACTTCATTTGTGGGTCAATGAATCGCAAAACACATCAATACAACTGCTTGTCATACTGGCTTCCGATTTTGTTTAGTCAATTTTTGGGAATTACTGCTATTATTGGTCATTTCAATGTCATTTCACTGGCAAAACATTTAAGGGTCATTTCATTGTAGAAAAGATGCTTTTAAGTTTGATTATCAGAGGTTTTGGTTTAATATTGTATTCTTTTTAAATTTTATGACATTTGAAATCGGTGCACAGTATCTTTTTTCCATTAGTATATTAATTATGAATGTATTAGATTAGAGTGCCCATTTTACTTCAAGTTACAGATAGATTCATAGAATGTCTTACAGTTTAAAAAAAATATGTATCGATGATTGATATACATGATCACTTTATGACATATTTTGTATTTCTTTCTCACTAAAACGTCAAAAAGTAAAAGATTTTAAAATTGTATTTACAGAGATTCCATTTGTGCCAGAGAGTTGTTGTCGTCCTGATGCCAACTTAGACATGTGTCAAGGAAAAGCATGGACCACTGGTCCACCATCAATGCTTTACGAAAAAGGAACTCCAGAAAATCCTCATCTTAATACAGTGGTAAGCATTTAGCGAACATTTATGAATTATTTCAATTCAGTATTGCTGTCTTTAAATGCTGGTGACATAAGTTTTTCATGCTTTGAAAAAAAAATTCTCTGTACATTTCATGTTAATCTAATTTTTTCCCCAAACTTCCTTTGATTTAGTTTCTTATTCAACTTTCATAAGTCTTATGTTTTCAAAAGCAGATTGTTGTAGGGTTGAATACGAAAGATTTTAAATACATTACTTTCTGTATCTTTGTAGTATTTACAACAGTGAAATTATGATATTTTGATGCTTCATAGTGGCATGAAAAGTCAATTGTCACCAAACAAAAAAATATTTTGAAATTATGAGATAGAAATTCAGATAATGTGCTTTCAGTCATAAAAATTATAAACAATCTGGTAATGCATCAGAATTGGGAATGTTTTCATAGTTCTTGAAATCTGTATGGAAAAAAGTTACTGTGAAAGCACTATTGTTTTGTGGGGTTGCAAATTTCATGGATTTTGTGGTACGATAAAACCACGAACTAAGTTTCCAACAAAATACATTTTTCCCAATAGATTTTAATGCATAGAATTTGAGACCATGAATTTAAGTACCCTCAAAATAGTGATATTTATGAAAACCACGAAACTTGGATGTCCACGATAAAAGAACCTCCACATGTACAGTGTTTTATCCTACTTATTCTACACTAGTGCTGTCATCAACACTATAAGTAACAGCTAAAAAATAGTATTAGATTACCTTTTCCAGATAATCTAAATATACAATGCCAAGTTTCCAAAATTTAATCTGAATACCAGAGCAATTACGCTTACAGGACTAATGCTAGTCCCCTAACCAATAGGAAGGAATACAAAATTTTGGAAAATTTCACTTGTTCATATTAATTTCGGGCTAATAAAATCACTGTAACACTTGTGATTTTGCATCTCTAATTGTACTCCTTTTTGTCTACAGGGATGAAAATGTAAGTGGCAAACTCTTGACTATTACTCTTGAATTCATTAAGATGAATATGGAATCTAGGTTACTGGTGAAAGATGTTTATCCAATAAAAGATGCTCATAATATTGCTAGTTTCATTATGATGTAATATTTTTTATCTGTCCATTGATTATTTTATTTTTGATAATCTTTTTATATTTATTATTTCAAACGATGGAAAGTGATTTAAAATGCTTAAAGTTCAAGTAATTCAATATTCAACATTAAGCATTTATGACTTAAGAATAAAACATTTTTTTTTATCATTTCAGGGATGTTTTGATAAATTAATGCTTCATGTTCAGCAGCATTCATTAATATTGGGAGCTGTAGCTTTTTCGGTTCCTCTCTTTTTGGTATGTATTTATATTTTCGAAATTTAATATGAAAAAGAAAGGAAATGTGATCAACAAAACAAAAGTGGTGCACGATATTTATATTTGTAACAATGTTTAAAGAAAAAAATATTTTGATGTACAGTCAACTTTGGGAAGGAGTCAAACTGGCCTTTTAAGAAGTCAACTTTGGGAAGGAGTCAAACTGGCCTTTTAAGAAGTCAACTTTGGGAAGGAGTCAAACTGGCCTTTTAAGAAGGATGGCCTTTCAAATCAGGCTCATTTAGTATGAAATATATTACAAGGGACCTATAAAAGGTGACCTTTAAAAATTCAGTGTGACTTCTGATTCAAAATTGGCAGTATGCTAAATGGAATCAAATACATATAAGCAAACGATGAGGGAAATTTTGACCCCGAAAAAACATGTGGACTAAAAAATTACATACAGAGACACAGTAAAAATAAGAAGGGCATTATAATTAAACAGTATTTAATGATTCAGGGCTTTACCAGACAAAGAGGGGGGTTTATAAAGGAACTTTTTCTGTACCCCACCATCCACACAATTTTTCTTCATATCAACAAAACAAAAGAACAAAAAAAAATCTACAGAACCTTCAAAGAGTCTAGGGCTATTTTCTAGAAAAATGTTGTGGTGTATGGGAGATAACACAGTTGTATTTTATTGTATAAGTATTGTAACAGTGTAAGGGAGATAATGCAGTTATATTTTAATTGTAGATTGTCGGTGTAATAATTACTTTCTGTATGTGCTGTAAGGTGAAGAAAGCTGACACTGATGTTGAAGAGGAGATATTTTAATATGAATTGACAATTTTAATGTGAAAAATATCTATAAAATGTAAACAATGAAGCTATATAGGTTATTTCACATTAGTTTGTGTACACTGAGGAAGATGAAACTCCAATTAATAACTGATGGTTATAATTGGACATATCCTGTTATTATAGATACATAAACCTGTGTGCAATACACAGACAGAAATACCTGTTTGATGTTTGTGGATTACATAGCATAATTATAGGACAATTAAAAATTAAAGGTGAATAATCATAGAAATATACCGCAGCATTACAAATATGCAACACAATAAAAAGAAAAGCAGCATATAAAATATGAAGTATTTCCTTCTGTCATAAACTACACTTGATGAACAGTGAGAATAAGGAAATGCCTTAAACATAAGAAGACAAATAGATAATTGTGCCTTGTCACCAGGACACTATAATGGAAATATAAGTGGTGTGTAATGATAGTTATAGTGCTTTGTACAAATTGCTTTTTGTTATTGGTTGTGAGATATGCTTCCACGGAGAAAAAAAATGAAAAAAAATTGAGGAGGATTTTAAATATGGTGTAGTTATGACAAAAAGTACATTCCAAAATATTTACATAGATTTATTCCTGTGTTTTAATTGATTTTTTCGTTGGAATGAATCAAAGTCTAATTCAGTTCATCTCGGAGAGTTTCTTGTTGTTTTAGATTCAAGAGAAATATATGTATATTATATTTAGACCAAGTCAAGTTAATCAGTAGATTTTCATCTGGGTCTACCAGATATAATGGGGTTGGTTGAAGGTTTTAACTTATAAATAAAGTTGTTCTGATTCTCCTTAATTAAATAATATTCAAACTAAAATCAAGGTCTTTATCTGCCATTTAATGGAAATTTGTAGCATTTGTATATAATGATATCTTTCAAGCTCTTGAGAGAACTTTTCTCAGGAATCCAAAAAAGTAAAGCTTACGGTAAATTGCAATTTAGAAAAATAGAAAAAAAAATGGAGCAGAAAGTTTTTGTTGGGGTGTGTTTGAATGAGAATCTATTAATTAACTTGATGTACTAATATGATTAAAAAATTGTGATATATGCTATGTAGTTTTCATTAGGTAGAATTCTAATCAATAACCATTTAAAGGTATAAAGTTTTATTCGATAAAGAATTTTTTACTCTTTGTATAAAATTTAAGTTTAAAAAGAGTAAAGAAAAAAAAACTGTAAAAAAAAAGAATAGATTTTGAATCTGATTGTAGTTAATTAAAATCTTTGTTTGAAGACAGAAAAAATGGTGAATTGTAAGAATGAACAATAATTGTACTTAATATGCCAATTGTCATGGCAGTAGATCTCAAAATATTCCGTTCAGCAATTCATATCATTAAAGCTCACCATTTTAAAATAAATAAAATCTCATGTTCCCACCTTAACCTTCATAAGTATAATTAACAAATCAAAAGTGGTCACATTTCATGATAATAGATAATCACTTGTTGATAATCTCTATTACATCCATGTACAGCTATGTCCTGACTGCAACACTGTTTACTACAGTGTAAATTTTGTTCCAGTTTGTATATATCCATTATCATTGTTATTTTTTTAATCACCATGAAGAAGTACATTTTGTAAATAGTCATTCATGATTATGATTTTTTCCATGGTATATATTTACATGACAAATTTATTGAGAATTGCATAAACATCTTGTTTAATTTGAGTTGTAATTTTTTATTGCAACATTGTTATATATTATTTACTTACACCAAGAGGAAAAAAAGCTTTTTAAGTTCAAAGATCATTTTACTTGATCAAACATACAATGCAGAAGTGTCTTTGGGTTGAAATATATGTATTTGTTGACAATGACTACATTTTAAACTGATATTTTAACAATCATAGACTTCTAAGAAGTTACAGTGTATATAAGAAAAAAAAAAACTTTAGAACTTTCAACACTTCCTTTTGGTGTAGTCATGTTTTCAGTAAGGAATTGAATTCTTAATACAGACCACCCTTGTAATGTGCTTTTTTTGAAATGTTAAAAGTAGTGGTAAGTTGAATAGATTAAAATACCCCCAAAAAATCTTTTTTATGAAAGTCATATTCTACAATATCCCATGATGTAAATTGACCAGTGTAGAAGCAATATGCTATATGTTAGGGAAAAACAATAGCAGTACTTTTAAACCTTTTTTAAGGAGGCTCACTCGTCACATTTTTGAATTTGTGTCAGATTTCGGAACTCCTCTGGTTTTGTCCAGTTCAATGGCTTAAAGAATTTTGCACACGGACCCTCACTTTTTATGAGCTCACCTGGCTAATGCCAGGGTGAGCTTTTGCCATCACTTTGCGTCCTGATTTCTAAGATGGCCGCCAGCGGGAAACATAGTTTTAACATTGGACCCTATGGGAAAACACTTTCAAAGATCTTCTTCTCTGAAACTATTGACCCAATTGGAACCAAACTTGGCCACAATAGTCCTTGGGTGGTCCCTTACAAAAAAGGTGTATTTTAGGTCCCTGTGATTTCCAAGATGGCCGCCAGCGGGAAACATAGTCTTACATTGGACCCTATGGGAAAACATTTTCATAGATCTTCTTCTCTAAAACTACTGAGCCAATTGGTACCAAACTTGGCCACAATAGTCTTTGGGTGGTCCCTTACAAAAAAGGTGTTTTTCAGGATCGCACTACATTCAACATGGCCTTCAGCGGGGGACATAGTTTTAACATTGGACCCCTATGGGAAAACACATTCAAAGATCTTCTCCTCAGAACCTACTGGGCCAATTGGAACCGAACTTAGCCACAATAGTCCTTTGGTGATCCCTTACAAAAAAAGTGTTTTTTTAGGTCTGTGCGATTTCCAAGATGGCCGCCAGCGGGAAACATAATTTTAACATTGGAGCCTATGGGAAAACACTTTCAAAGATCTTCTTCTCTGAAACTACTGAGCCAATTGGAACCAAACTTGGTCACAATAGTCCTTGGGTGGTTCCTTACAAAAAACGTGTTTTTTAGGTCCGAGCAATTAAGATGGCTGCCAGCGGGGAACATAGTTTTAACATTGGACCCTATGGGAAAACATTTTCAAAGATCTTCTTCTCTGAAACTACTGTGCCAATTGGTACCAAACTTGGCCACAATTGTCTTTGGGTTGTCCCTTACAAAAAAGGTGTTTTTCAGGATTGCGCTACAATCAACATGGCCGTCAGAGGGGGACTTAGTTTTAACATTGAACACTATGGGAAAACACATTCAAAGATCTTCTCCTCTGAAACTACTGGGCCAATTGGAACCAAACTTGGCCACAATAGTCGTTAGGTGGTCCTTTGCAAGAAAGGTGTTTTTCAGGTCAGTACTATATTCAAGATTGCCGCCAGCGGGAAACATAGTTTTAACATTGGATCCTATGGGAAAACATTTTCAAAGATCTTCTCTGAAACTTCTGAGCCAATTGAAACCAAACTTGGCCACAATAGTCCTTGGGTGGTTCCTTACAAAAAGGTGTTTTTCAGGATCGCGCTTCATTCAACATGGCCGCCCGCGGGGGACATAGTTTAACATTGGACCCTATGGGAAAACACATTCAAAGATCTTCTCCTCTGAAACTACTGGGCCAATTGGAACCAAACTTGGCCACAATATTCCTTAGGTGGTCCTTTGCAAAAAATGTGTTTTTCAGGTCAGCGTGATATTCAAGATTCAAGATTTAGTGTTTCCCATGGGGTCCAGTGTTAAACTAACAGAGGTCTTCTCCCCTTAAACTAATTAGGGAAATTGGATTTATAGTTTAATTATATATAAGGGCTCTTTAACATAAAATGTCTATGTTAATCAAGGGCCAGGTGAGCGATACAGGCTCTTGAGAGCCTCTTGTTTCATGAATATGTTCTATGGGTCAAATTAAGACACTTGACAAGTTTTTATAAAATTCTTGATATAAGTTCTTAGCTTTTAGACAAAAAATAATTCTAATGTTAAATTAAGGGAAAATCCAGAGAAATCCATGTCCCGCCAAATTTTTTAATGACTTGTATCTCGGTAAAAAGCACACAGACCTATATATTTCTTTTTGCAATTTCATTAAGTGTACAATGCTTAGTTAATTAAAACAGGTTTCAAGAAATCCTTGATATAAACATCATTAGGAGTGACCCTCCTTAAACAGGTAAGGAGAGAGGGCTTAGCTAACAATAGTTTCTTTCTTGATTTGGTTAGACTACAATTACAGCTGATTCAGCTAAGCACGTTGTAAACAAATTACCTAGTTTGCTAGCTAAGTTTGGTTCATTGTTTGGTTTACCTATGAATGTGTATTGCTTGGAATAACAAACTCAGCTGTCCAATCAGAAACCATATTTAAATAACTTCCAGGTAGATTATAGACTATTCCAGATTGTATCAGATAGACAACAATATTTGTAAGCATATCTGGCTTCATGGAAATATGTTTTCCTTAGCTTTCAAACAAGTACAATGTATGAATCTAAGTACTTTATCACCATTATCTTTTGTAAATATCAGAAATCAACGGTGGCGACTATACTTAAAAAAAAATAAACAACTGATTTATGAACCAAAGGAATTTGCAAACAATAAATAATAGCACCCAGACCAGGTGAGGCAAATTGAATATCTAGTAATTTAGCTGCTTAAGAAACCAAATATGAAAACTTACATCGAAATAAAAAATGCATAAAATGGTGACCAACAGACAGACAGGCAATGAATGATAATAATTATAAATAAGTTTTATTTAAGTTGGCATGTAAATGTAACAAACAACCCAAACTCTATCATAGAGCTTTAAACGGATAGACAGACAGACAGACAGACAGACACCTTTATTGCTATATATCAATATCTCAGAACTATAATTTTCACCTAGGAATAAATAAGATAACTTTATTTAGAAATAAATAAGATAACTTTATTTCTCACAAACCAATTTACAAAGGTATTGTAATCATTAAATTAAACTATGAAAAGGTCTATAATCTCCTCATCAAGGTGTGAATTTTGCCTTGGGCATTTTGGACATTTAACAACATGGATCAATACACATACTTGGGCTGATCTAACATAGGTAAGAAGTTCGCAAACTGTGATCCTACATGCTAACCTGAATTGCTGTAATTGCGATTCAGCATTGTCTATCTATATATATTTGAAGTAAAACACAATGGAAAATATACCCAATGAAGTAGAATGCTATGAAGCAATACAATTATACCAACATAGCATTCTAGTTAATTGGGTATAAGTCCCTTGAAGGATTTAGGTATTAGAACTGTGAATTCTGATTTTGATTTTGTTTTCAATATATCTCCATATTGTTTTTCTTCCTGTGGAAGTTTAAAGAGTTATGGAGGACTTTCATAAATATTACTTGTGTTGTAAAACTTGGTCATGTTGATACCTTTACAAAGAAGCATAGGTAATGCTTTGCTTTTTATGTTATGTTTTTTCTATAACAGAGTTATGCATTTATTTATCATTACATGGTTATAACTAGTCACACTTCATGGAAATATAAATTGTTTTGTATTGTTTGTTTGATTTACTATGGGTTCATATACTGTCATGATTGCCAGTTTTCATACATGGAAAAAAAACTCATACAATGTGAATACTAAGATCTTAATAGAATAGCTTAAAAATGGTTTAGTTGTGTCAAGACAGTTTGTGTCTTAAAAAAGTTTTATTCTTCCAAGTACTGTTTTCAATTTAAATCGGAAAAGAAATTTGTTAGTGGAAAAAAATGCAGAAATTACTTGTCAACATTTACTAGTACAATAACTTACAAGAACTGTAAAGTACCAGTTTATTCATTTTTGAGCCAAAAATCCAAACTTGATTAGAGTGCATTCTTTATATGCATTTTGAATATATAAACTTTTACAATTGACCAGTCCAAACTGTACATCTCATGGTACACAGTATGCCTTTATTCTTATAACCAGTATATCATTTTTTATTCCTGTGATACATTTTGAATACCTCTTTCAATTTTACAAGATATTTAATGTAAAAAAATATATTTAAAGTCAGAAAACAAAACAATTAAAAACTGCCAGTGGCACTTTTATGTTCAATATTTTGACTCTCGGAAGAGTTTAAGGTTGAATGTTGCCATGAATGTTTATAAATATTTATTTAGCTGTGATTATTTACAATAGTTTAAGTTAGTGATGTTGTTTTATTTGTTATCATTTTTCATTGTTACCTATATTTTTAGATTTTTTTTTTATTAATCATAGTTTCAGAGTTGGGATATTGATTTTAAGACAGATATTTGAATTATTGAACATGTTTACTTCTTACTGAAATATCTATTTATTATGATTTCCATCTGTTTATATTTTGAAATGTCTTTTTGTTGTCACTGAAAAGCATATACATTTTTTAACATCAGGTACATCTACAATATAATATGATTTACAAAAAATAGCTATGGGTGTATTTTTTTCGTCCATCCAGAACATGTCTGGAACGTCCTCTGTGCCCCTGGTCAATAAAGTGAAAAAAGAACAGTCAGCAAAACAAATATGGTGGACAGTTTCATGATTGGAAGTTGTTGTTCAACTGATCCATGATCACTGAAATTACTAATTACATTCTGTGAAAATAAATAATCCTTAGAGTGTTTATAGTCATTCCAAGCCAGGGAAAATGGAAAAGCTTGAAAATAAGCATGAATATTTTTAAAATGACCCCTTTTACTGCCTCTTGCAAATATCAAGGCATTTTATCATATTTCAAAAGTTTAAAGAAAAAAATGACTTTAAAAGTTAAGGAAAAATTGCCTATGATTGTGAGTTTTTTTCTCTTACCTTTTTGTCAACTTTATGGAGATATCAAAAATCTTATTTCCGAATGCAAATGTGAAAGAATCAGTAAAAAATGGATTTTCGACCATTTAGGAATGTTGTCGATGTTCCTATAAGTTTTAAAATGTTACTATTTAGTTCTCCTTTTCATTCCAAACTTTATTATAAATCAATGGACATCAATCATGTCCTGGTTCACAAAACAAAACCGCAATCTCAAAGGATCTGAACAAACGACGCCATATTGGATTCTCTCTGCAATACCTAAAAAGATGGTGCACACAGCACAGTGTTCCAGATGTTCTCGCACAGTGTTCTGGTGCACTTTATTGACCAGAACATTCCAGAATGTCCTGGACAGACAAAAAAAAATACTTCCTATGTAAATTTGATCACAGATTGAATTGAATTATTGAAATAAACATATTCTATTGCTCAAAAGATTAAGCAAAGGGATGTTACAAGTTATAACAACATTATTATGTTTACTAATATCGTCCAGAAATTTAAAAAAAATAAATTACGATCTGAATTCTACAGAGAAAGAGGAGGGAGATTTCAAAAACCAAAATATTCGCATCTTGGAGTAAATGGTGCATGAGTTATATACCCATAGAATATATTTCAGAAAATTTAGAAAATTTAATTCCGCCATAGAAACTAACTGGACAAGAAATAAATCTCATTAAAAAGTTTAATTTATCATGTGATCAGCCTTTTGAACAAGTTTTATTAAAAAAAATAAGTGCAAGCAATGATTATTTAAGTTATAAATGTTTCATGGTACTTCAAGAATATTTATATTATGAAGATTCGTGTATTGCAAATAGAACTTAAAGAATTTGATATTTGTGATGTAACATTAAAAGATTGTATGTTAAGCCTTATTAAAGAGTGCTTAATTTTTATACATGTTAAGGTTGTATCATTCAGAATCATTTTCATATAAAGTAGTTGAAAAGACCTTTAAGTGACCAAGGAATATCGTAGAAGTTAATTCTTTAAACATAAAAAAGCTGTACAAATTATTAAAATGGAAAATTTGAAACAAAGTATCAATATATAGATAGTGATGTGACATATTAAATGTAGATTCTTTGCCAGCTAGGGGTGGTTTGACTCCACTCCAGATAGTAAAATTAATTTTCAACATGCTAGCTTAGCTTGCATGTCAAAATTAAAATTTTCCTTCTGAAGTGAATTTAATAGTATTTTGAAATTATAACTAGGTTTAACTAGGATTTATCATGCAAATTTACGTTAAATTCAGAAAATACAGAATTGCAGGAAATTCCTTGCTGACATTTTGGTGAAAAAGTTCTGTGCCAGTTAAACCACATTCTTAGAAGAGGAGAGATATATATATAAAACATTGTATGGTATTA
This sequence comes from Modiolus philippinarum, assembly GCA_002080025.1. Lineage (NCBI taxonomy): Eukaryota > Metazoa > Mollusca > Bivalvia > Mytilida > Modiolidae > Modiolus > Modiolus philippinarum. The sequence goes on along the minus strand of MJUU01000007.1, from coordinate 199,784 downwards.
TAGCCTTCCTCTAGTAAATTCCTGAAATGTTGAATGGTCAAGCGACGTCACATGCTGACCATATATATTCCATATGGGGGCGACTGAAAAATATACAGTCAGTGGCAGCCATTACACAACGTCACAATGTAAACATCGATACATTTTTTGCAATTTTTTACTAGTTTTTACATGTTTGATAGACTATCGATAGGATATAAGCATTACACAGTATGTTACTGACCAAATATGGTATAAATACGGTCAGAAAACTTAATATTGTGGCTCAAGCTATGCTCTCGCCCAATGTAAAATTCCCTGACTGTGTAAATACCACATTAGGTCACTAACAGACTGTGTTATATATAATACCAAGTGTTTACTAAATGAAAAACTACCTAATAAAATTTTTCAGAAAATTTCAATAACTTGCCACCACAGAATTATAATTATTTTTGAACTGTTTGTATATTTCCCTGTGCCATATTACCATTAAAATGAAATGTTTAACGTAGTTCTCACAATTGTAGTGATAATATTTTATGTGTGAAGTGTTTTGTTATATTTTCATACAAGATATTGAAGATTTTATACTTTTCAGGGAAGAAAAGGGATTTTTTTTCTATTTAGTTATTTGTTAACAATGAGTTACATCTTTACTGTATTTTCTGGCCTAACCAGGCATTGGAGAGAAAAAAAACATCTACTGTAGTTAAAAATATAAATATATTATTAATATGTAAAATCAGTACAGTATATGTGTAGTATTTAAAATGACATTTTACATTTAGACTATTGAGAATGTAAATACATTTAGTTCTTTTCAAATTATAATCATTTCATAAGAAATCTTGTATAATCATTCAATAAGAAATTTTAATTTTCATATTAAATTTTTTTTTATCATACATGCACTTCAATCACATGTAAATAATATGATTATTGCATAAATTTTTATTGTGGATATGCTTTTTACAATTTTTCCAAACCAGCTTTTTAATAAAATTCACAAAATTCAATAGGTATTAAAGATTAAGATTTAAAAATAAAATTTTCAGTCAAGTAGAAAAAGTTAATGCCTCCCGAAAAGTTGCATATACATGTAATAACTGTACAAAACAGATAGTAACAAGAAATTCTTACCACAATGAAGAAAGTAAAAATTTTACTATTACACTGATGGTAACAATTAATTTTTACCATGAAACAGATTTACTATGATACAGATAGTAACAATTAATTTTTACCATGATACAGACAGTATCAATAAGTTTTTACCATGATACAGATAGTAAGAAGTAATTTTTACCATGCTACAGATTTTTCCATTGCTTAATAAAAATTTCAACCTACGCAAGAATAAAAAACGCTGGTTTGTGTCATTGTATTGTTGAAACCAAGATCACATTCCTACATTCAGCATAGCAGATTTTCATTCATTGTAAAATCATCATTTTGTAAATTTATCGTCAGTTTATTTAGTCAAGACATACAGTATAACTATATCTTGTTAATTGTGTGAGCAATGTCTTTGAGTTCTCATTAATTGCTTGACATAGAGTAAATCATTACTTTTTTGTAATTATTATGTCAATGAAAGTAAAGGTATTTTATTAACTAAGAATTTGGCTTTTCTTTATTTCATAACTGGAGTCATACAAAGGTGTATATTTTTTCTCAAACTTCCTTTAGAATTAAGCAAAACAAAGTGCTTGAAATAAAATTTCTATCGACATACTGGTTTTATAGGTAAGCAGTTTAAGACACAGTCAGTAGTATGGTACGATAAGTAAAGTCATAAAGGGCATAGGCCAGGTTATTATAAAAAATTACTTAAGACATTAAGGAAAGTTTATAAATACAACCAAAAAGAGAGGACCACAATAGAAATTTCAGATAAACAAATATCCAACCTACATACCAGCTAAACAAGAAAATAATGCAATTCAGTCAGAAGTGTAATAAAGTGCACATGCATTGTTTTTATTTCATTCAATTCAGCAGTGTGTTGTGTACTTTGGTTTCATGTTTTCAAAAGGTGCTTTAAGCGTTTGCGAGAGCATAGGCTCTGTTAAAACCCAAAGGAATATCTCCCTCCTGCATAATTCTGTCCTAAGCTGATATTGGCTTTCCTATTTAGATCATTTGGTAATTAGTTCTCTATCAGCTTTTACACATATTTTTTAGTTTATGTATTTCCAAATGTTTTGATTTGATCTGCACTCAAGTTGTGGTAATAATACGCATTTGCAGAAACTAAGTTCACACTGACTTTGGTATTTTGTTATCTCTTAATTAATATGACACATATTAAGTATTTATACAAACTTATTGAAATCATCAAAATTCACACTGTGCCATATATATATATTATTCCAACAGTCTCTTTCAAAAGGCAAAAGGTTGACAATATTGAGATTATACCAATTATTTTCCCTTCAATTTTGAAAAATAATTACTACAAAAAAAAAAAAAACAAAACAAAAAAACACAAAATAACAGAAATCATTTGTTCTATAATAAACAGAAAGATTTACAAACTCTTCCCCTTCAATACAGAGCATCACTATATATTTCACGACAGGATATGGAGTAAATGAACATGAGACCATAACACATATGTTAACTCCAACTGCAATAATTTTAATGAGCTGTATGGCTATTTCGGAAAGTTATTCCTAATCAGCACCACGAGAACCCAAACAAAGGAAATCCATAATTTCAAAACATGTTAAAATGCATAAAACCAAACGAAATCCAAATAATCAGTAATATCAATTTTAGCTAAGGACAAAACTACGATGGTGGGAGTTAATCCTTATATTCTTTATTGATTGGAAGTGATATTATATTGCCTTTTATGCAGATTAGAACTTTCACAAAAGAAAGAAAAAAAAAATAAAGATAAAATGAATTGGCAAGTTAGTCACAAACTTTGAAATGCATATTTTATAACATTCAATTTGAAGGAATTTAAAAAAAAGAGATATTTACAAGATATTGTAAGACAGGTAAGAAATCTGAAACCACAGAAACCTTTTTCAAAACATTTTCAGTTATTCCATCAAAGTAAGTATGTAACCAAAACATCATATACACAATTAACTGTCTCTGATGTCTCTTGGTTGGACTTTGTTTATGACTTTGAGTGAGGTTAACTTTTAACATCATTTAATGTTTTGCATACATCTCAAATTTTGTCGGCTGTTCCTGGGATATGACAGTTTCAGTACTTAAATATTTAACTTCAAAGCTGTTGGTGTTTTGAATACAGGAAATTAGTTTGATGAAAAATCTAACAATAATTCAAAATTGTAGTTCCCTTCAGTATAGTAGTATAATAACTTTCGGTAGAAGCTTGGTGAAAAGTTTTGAAAAACCATTGATGAATCTCCTGGTAAAAACACTTATGTTATTTTAGTGTGTAATACTTAGAAGGAAGGTAAACTTCTTTTTCATCTTTTTGTGTAAAATATTTCCTTCTATTTGAGTGTAATGAGTTTATGCCTATGCATTAACCATTAAAAAAACGGACATGCATTACCAATTCCATAAAGTCAGGTGTACGTCTACAATATATATCTAAACATTATATGAAGGTGCAAAAATCTAGGTTGAAAACCGTAGGAGGAGTTGATTTCACAAAATAAATATCCCATTTCCCCCGCTGGCCGTCCGACATTAACGGACTCCTTGCACTCCTTGTAACCCGGCCAACAAAGTGCTTAAAAGAAAAATGTCTACAGACATACTGGTTTCATACCAAAGGTTTTAATAAATTCAGTAGTATGGTAAAAATAAGTAAAGTCATAAAGGACATAGTGTATTATAACCAGTGGCTCCTTAGAGCATTTATCACTCATCTGGCTTTCAGTTGCCACAATCGAGCTAACATTGTAAGTTATACAGCAGAACTTCAATCTCAAAATTTAGTAGCTTGAACACAACCAATATCTTGAACTGTATTTAAAGTATGATCATGTTTTACTATATTTCTTTGTTGGTTTTTTTTTGGTTTTTTTAGCTCACCTGGCCTAAAGGCCATGTGAGCTTTTGCCATCACTTTGCGTCCGTCGTCCGTCCGTCCGTCAACAATGTCAAAAATCTTCTCCTCTGAAACTGCTGAGCCAATTCTAACCAAACTTGCCCTGAAGCATCACCAGGGTATGCAGTTTAAAAACTGTGTTCGATTAGTCTGAAGACCAAACAACATGGCTGCTGTTACTAAAAATAGAACATAGGGGTAAATTGCTGTTTTTTGCAAATAACTCAAACACCGTTACAGATATCAAAATGTGACGGGGTAAAAGTGATCAGCATAGTAAGATCTACCTGAGCTGCAATTTCGAAGAAAATCCGAAAACCTGTCTTGGAGTTATTTCCTTTTTCTGTAAAATTTGCAAAATTTTAACTTTATTGATTTTTTATCAGAAAAACTATAAGAGATAGAAGTCAACTTTAAATTGCAAAAATGTTCAGCATGTCAAGATCTACCCGCCCTGAAAGTTTGAAGATAATCCAAAAACTCTTGAAGGAGTTATTGCCCTTTTTTCACGGAATTTTCATATTTTTCATCTTTATTTCCAAAACTATAGAAGATGAAGGTTAAGTGTAAATTGATAAAATGTTTGCAATGCAGTGGCGACTTCAAAACCGGTGTTGAAAATTGTTCGTTAACCGCCATTTTCAAAATGGCCGCCAAAAAGGCGGGTAAATCTAACATTGTCCGATTTCAATGAAATTTGGTTTCCAAGTGGATATTGATGTCGCTTCTGCAAAACTGGTGTTGATAATTGTTTGTCGACTGCCATTTTCATAATGGCCGCCAAAAAGGCGAAAAAATTCAACATTGTCTGATTTCAATGAAATTTGGTTTCCAAAAAGGTATTGATGTAGCAACTTCAAAATGATGTTAAAAATTGTTCGTTGACCGCCATTTTCAAAATGGCCGCCAAAAAAAGGCGGAAAATTAAACATTGTTTGATCTCAATGAAATTTGGTTTCCAAGTGGATATTGATGTCGCTACTGCTAAACTTGTGTTGAAAATTGTTTGTTGACTGCCATTTTCAAAATGGCCACCAAAAAGGCGGGAAAATTCAACATTGTCCGATTTCAATGAAATTTGGTTTCCAAATAGATATTGATGTCGTAACTTAAAGATATGGTGTTAAAAATTGTTGTTGACTGCCATTTACCAAATGATGTCTCAACTTCAAAACTGGTGTCGAAAGTGGCCCTTAGCAAGACAATTTTCGTCAAAAAAGCCCAACAAAGAAGTACAGTAAAACATGATCAGACTTAAAATAGAGTCCAAATTAATGGTGGTGTTTGCTCTACCAAAGTTTGAGAGACTGAAGTTCAACTGTATAATTTACAATGTTAGCCTAAATGTGGCAACTGAAAGCCAGGTGAGCGATATAGGCTCCAAGGAGCCTCTGGTTTGTTTTGTTTTGTTTGTTTGTTTTTTTATTTGTTTGTTTTTTGTTTTTTGTTTTGTTTTGTTTTGTTTTTTTGACAAGGCTAAGGACAAGTTTTGAAGTAGAAACATCATTTGGTAAGTGGCGGTCTATAACAATTTTTAACACCATATCTTCAAGTTACGACATCAATATCTATTTGGAAGCCAGATTTCAATGAAATCGGACAATGTTGAATTTTCCCGCCTTTTTGGTGGCTTTTTTTGAAATGGCAGTCAACACACAATTTTTAATAACAGTTTTGAAGTTGCAACATCAACACCTATTCGAAACCCAATTTAATTGAAATCGGACAATGTTGAATTTTCCCTCTGGCCTTTTTTTTGGTGGCCATTTTGAAAAGGACGGCCAACGAACAATTTTCAACACTGGTTTTGAAGTCGCAACATCAATATCTCTTTGGAAACCGAATTTTATTGAAATTGGACAATGCTGATTTTTCCCGCCTTGTTAGGCGGCCATTTTGAAAATTTCAACACCGGCTTTGAAGTTGCCCCAGCATGGCAAACCTTTTATCGATTTACACTAAACCTTCATCTCCTAAAGTTTTGGAAATACAAGACAAAAATATAAAAATTTTGTGAAAAACTACAAAGGTTTTTGGATTATCTTCAAAATATCAGGGTGGATAGATCTTGATATGCTAAACATTTTTGCAATTTACACTAGACCTCTATCTGTAACACTTTTTGAAATAAATAATAAAAAATGCAAACATTTTGAAAATTTTACGGAAAAAGGGCTATAACTTAAAGATGGGTTTTCAGATTCTCTTCAAAATTGCACAGTAGGTAGATCTCTTCATGCTGATCATTTTAACCCATGTCTGAATTTTGGTATCTGTTACGGCTTTCGAGTTATTGGCCAAAAACTGCAATTTACCCCCATGTTCTATTTTAGCAATGGCGGCAATGTTATTTGATCAGCCGACTAATCGAACACAATTTTGAAAGTGCATACCCTGGTGATGATTCTGGCCAAGTTTAGTTACAATGTCTCGAAAGCCGTTACAGCTATCAAAAATCAGACATGGGTTAAAATGCAGTTTCAGAGAAGAAATTTTAAAATTGTTGACGGACGGACAACGGACTCAAAGTGATGGCAAAAGCTCACATGGCCTTTTAGGCCAGGTGAGCTAAAAATTACTAATGGCATCAAGGAAAGTTAATAAATGCATCCTAAAGGAGAGGAATAGAATAGAAATTTCAGATAAACATTTAGATATTAAACCTACAAACCACAGAAGGGCTAAACAACAAAAAAATATGCAATTCAGTCAGTGGTGTCAATAGAAGAGTGCACATGCATTGTTTGCATTTAAGTTAGTAGATCTGGGGTAACCCAGAAACTTCCACACAGTTAATTTTCTTTAAATTTGCGGTATGAACTAAGGACTTAGGAGTATCTCCATCCTGCATAGCTAATTTTGGCTTTCCTGTTTAGATCCTATTGGTATTTAGTTCTCCATTAGTTTTTATACATATTCAGTTTATGGGTTTCCAAATGTTTTGATTTCATCTGCTTTGAAGAAACATAAGTTGTCGAAATGGGCATATGCAGAAATTAAATTCCTAGTAACTTCGGTATTTTGTTATCTTTTAACATGACAGATAATAAACATTTATACAAACTGATTGAAAGACATCAAAAATTCACACTGGGCCAAATATCAAATACATGTAAATGTATTTGAAGATCTCCGTTCATTGGCTTTGAGTTGTTATTACTCCCCTTTGGGTCGTTGTCTCTTTGATACATTCCCCGTTTCCCTTCTTTTTTTCTGTATTAAGGCTGTTCCAGAGAAAAAGAAGGCACTTTTTATTGACCCCCATCACCCATAGAATTCCTTTACATATGGTACAATACAAAACTATGATAACAACCACTCACATTTTATGAGAAGTGCCTTTACAGACCCAATGTCTTTTTCTGGAACAGCTCTTAGTCCCAAAATCACATTAGAATGATGAAAGATGGACAATATCGAGATTATACCAATAATTTTCCCATCAATTTTGAAACAAATCACTGCAATAAAACACAAAATATCAGAAAAAATAATAACTTACACAAATCACTTGTTCTATAATATGCAGAAAGGTTGACTAACCCTTCATCTTCAATACAGAGCACCAGTATATATATTCTTTATGAATTGAAAGTGATATGATATTGCCTTTCATGCAGATTATAATTTTCATGAAAGAAAGAAATAAATAAAAAGATAAAAGGAATGGGCAAGTTAGTCACAAACTTTGAAATGCATATTTTATAACATTCAATTAGTCAATAAATAATGGAAGAAATTTAAACAGACAAGTAAGAATACTGATACTGCCGATGTCTACTGAAATACATGAAGACTCTTTACCAAACCCTTCGGGGAGTTTTGAGTTTGATTTTTCTTCCGTAGTGCGACAGTGTTTTACCAGCAAACTAGATTCCTTGAGCTAGCCGGCAGTTTAGCGGCGAGCACTCTTTGACCCTTCTTTCAAAATTACGTTTTGTCGTCTGCTTTTTCTGCTCCAAGATAGTGGTAATTGAGTTAGTAGTCTACCTGCATTAGGTTTTATTCGCATGTTTATGATACTATAGGGAAACGGGATAGAAAAAGGGGGGGTTTGGGTACCCATAGACCGGTTTAACCCTACCGCTGGCTTTTGCTAGTGCCGGTGCCAAGTCCGGCTATCTCGAGTTCCTATCGTTATTTATGTTTGTCTCTTGTTTTCAGTTTTGTTTTTCTGGTGCAGTTTGCTTGTAGATTATGGCATGTGATTGTTGTTCCTGGCCATTGTAGGTGTTTGCTGTTTTCTTGTTTTTGTGAAGAAATATGAAACATAAAAACCTTTCACAAAACATTGTTAGTTATTCCACCGAAGAAAGTATATTACTAAAACATCATACACCAAATAAAATGTCTCTGATGTCATGATGAGTATACAGAATACCTAAGCTTTGGTTGGACTGTGTTTATGACATTAAATGAGGTTAACTATTTACAAACATTTCATACAACGTTCACCATTGAATGCTTTTAATACATTTCAAATTTTGTCGGCTATCCTAGGAGTATGTCAATTCAGTACTGAAATACTTTTATTCAAAGCTTTTTGTATTTTGAAATGGTATTGTTAAAGAATCACTAGTTTTATCCAAAATGCAAAACGTTACTTTGCTGAAAATTTTTCTCACAAACTATACAACTGAGCCTTTTCTCCATTTCTTAAACGAGTAATTAAAATACTTGGGAATTGTTTGATCTTTTTAATGGGCAAAGTTTCAAACGGAGACAAAATCACACCTTTGCCAACATTAGCAGAAACTTTGGTGTGAAATTTATGATTAAAATAAATCAGAGTTATCCTTCTTATATTGCAATGTCGTCGGGGGCACATATTTGGTAATAATTCCACCTGTATAATGATTGTAAATTGCGATAAACAGGTTGTATTTTCGCAAAAATTTTGCGACCTGTAACATGATTTGTATAAGACGAGTGAAACACAAAAATATCCAACTTGTATCAATATGTCAAAACAAATGTAACCATATAACAAGCATCCACTGCCATACATGTGCCACTCCTCGTGATGTCCTAAATCTCAATTATGGTAAACTATGTATTTAAACAAATCCTTGATTGACCCTTTTGGAAAAAAATTGAAGTTTCGGTCCAAATTCTGATTCAAGATTCTTTTTTTACTTAATACTGCCCGGTACTGGGATGATCATTTCTTATAACTGTCTACGACCTTTCAATACAAATTGCTGTTGAGTTTATGCTATTCGACACTACCGTAATGGAATGGGAGGTTTGGCACACCATATTAACCAACCATTTCTTTTGATATGCCTGTACCAAGTTAGGAACGTTGTAGTCGACAATTTTTCCGGTGGTTTCCGCCTGATTTGTCTTTTTGTTTTAAGGATTTCAGATTTTGACATTACAACTTTGTTCGCCTCCCCATTTTGTATATAAATCATCGGCCCCTATGATTATACGCAAACAGAGTTGTAAATGGTGATATCGTAAGTTCGTAACATCATGGCAAAAAAGAAAACATCATTTCTTTGGTATCTTATATTGTTGATTTAACAGAATTTGCATGTTATCAGTTCAGTAGAAAATACTGATAACTATAACAAGTCCTAGAAGGCGTTTTAATGCTAATATGTTCAAAAAGAAGGATGAAACTGGATAGCACCGAAAGTATATCATATTTTTCCCCGGTTTGGATTAAGTCACAGTACATTAAAGATTACTGGGTTTAAATCACTGTTGTAAATTTGCATTATCTGTAGATTACTTAAACTCGATTTTTTACCACGGTATCTAAAAGAGGAAATTGCTTTAATAACGATTATTACACAAAATTAGATAGTCGATATACTGAAATATCATTGCAATATCCAAATTTTTGTAAATTTTGTTGAAAACTAAGAAGTATCTCCCTCATGCAAAGCTCTGTCCTTAGTTGATTTTGGCTTTAAAATTAGATCATATTGGTTATTTGTTCTCTATCATTTTTTGTGCATCTTTGAGTTTATGGTCTTCCAAACGTTTAGATTTTATCTGCACTGAAGAGACATAAGTTGTCGAAATGCGCGTATGCTGAAAATAAATTTACAGTAACTTCGGTATCCACTGGGTCGATGCCTCTGCTGGTGGACTGTAAGTCCCCGAGGGTATTCACCAGCCCAGTAGTCAGTATTTCGGTGCTGACCCGAAAGACGATTCTATTGGAACCTTGCAATATCTAAATTTTTGTAAATTTTGTTGAAAACTAAGAAGTATCTCCCTCATGCAAAGCTCTGTCCTTAGCTGATTTTGGCTTTAAATTTAGATCATATTGGTTATTTGTTCTCTATCAGTCTTTGAACATCTTTGAGTTTATGGTCTTCCAAACATTTAGATTTTATCTGCACTGAAGAGACATAAGTTGTCGAAATGCGCATATGCAGAAAATAAATTTACATTAACTTCGGTATTTAGTTATTTGATGTTAAATTACGAAGCAAATTAAATTTCTTAAAGCGAACTTGATTAAAATCCCTTCTATATGAGTAGAAAAACAATTACCAGCCAGGAGCACTTCTCCACCGGACTGTCTACTATAAATTGAAACGTTAATGCATCAAAATCAAAAGTTCTAATGCTGCAATAGTTTTGTATTTTTATGAAGTTTAGGGAATTCAAAAAAAATGTTTCAGTTTTTCAATTTCCACCACTAGGTCAGTACGCTATTTTACAATATTTTGAGCCTTCCATTTTTACTTTCAGTATAGGAATGGAAGAACTTTTGACAGAAGCTTGGAAAATTTTGACGAACCAATGATGTATCTCCTTGTAAATACACTTATGTCATATTGGTATGTAATGCTAAGAAGGAAGGTGAACTTCATTTTCTTTTTCTGGTCTTCACGCTGAATAGTAGAATGACTATTTTTGGTAAATTTTCCTAACAGGGTGTAGCTGATTTTAGTTTCTATAGAATACCCTTCGGAAAGAACGGTTATGATTCGTACATCGATACTTCAGAATCTGTTGGCAAACACAATTGGTGGAACCCACAGGGAAACAAGTTTGGTACTTCACTTCAAACATATACTTGATAGTGCTAAGATATATTTAATATGGATATTTTTGGGGATGACAGTTACAGGAATATTTAACTACTTATTATTTACAGGCCTTTGCCTCCTTTTCCTTACTTATATCTATTGAACTTTGTAGTTAAAATTGGTGAAACTGATCTTGTATATTCCTTCTATAACCGATGAGAAACTGCCAATCTGCGAATGTCAAGTCACTAAGGTTGGTATCACATAGATTATTTTTATCACATTTTGTCAAAAATATGTTTATCAAAGATAATTAAAAACCCCTTAGTAAAAATATACTAGACTGGTATTGCTAATTACTGTTGCTAATGTTGAATGTTAACATTAAATGTGGAAAAATCAAAAGTTCTGATGTTACAACACTTTTGTACTATTTTAGGTTTAGTGCTGTCCAGAAAAACGTGTAATTTTTTTTCCCATTTCGACAACTAGGTCAGTACGCGTTGTTAGAGTATTTATTGGAGCTTCTCATATTCCCTTTGAGGGTAGTGGTATGAAAACTTCATTTCTGAAGAACCAATGATGTGTTTCTTTGTTTGTACGCTAATGTTATAATGGAATGTACACTTAAAAGGAAGATGAACTTCTTTTTCATCCTCGGTCTTTACTCTGAATACGAAAATGACTATTTTTGTGTAAAATATTTCCTTCTTATTTAGTGTCCTTTACATCCACTACCAGGAAAACGGACCCGCACAAGTACATAGACATTAATAAATTCATAGGCAAACACGATTTGTATCAATCTCATATGGGAACAAGTTGGGTAGTTCACTTCAAACATATTCTTGATTATGCAAGTATGGATATTTTTGGGGGTTGGCAATTAGAGTAATATTTAACTACTTATTATTTGTATGCATTTGTCTAATTTTATATAAATTACCGTCTGTATCAAAATTCTAACCCCTTAAAAATACTACGGCTTCATTCCGTGTACGGCACTCGGTAGATGTCCTTAGTACTGGATTTGGCTTCCTATTTCGGTATTTTTGTTATTGAGTACTTCCTTTCTGACTATTTTTTGGATTATACTTTCCATATTTTTTATTCTAATGCTGCTGATGAGAGGTTACTCCTTGAAACACGTGTACAGCATAACCAAATTTTACTGTTCATGATGCAATTTTGGTATTTTTGTATTTCTAATAGATATTTATTTAACTTTGTAATGTTTATATGGAGATCAAATTCTCAAATCCTCAAATACTTCTAAATAATATCTAAGCACTAAGGTGTAACTGATCTTGTATTTGTAAATTCAATATTTTTAAGAATGCATAAAACTTTGGAAACAAAGGAGAATCCCCTCTTGTATAGATCTGTCTTGTTTTGTTTTATGGCATTTGGTGAAAAGACGTTTCTTTTTTTTGCTTGTCAATGCCCTTTATATTATGTTACCCAAAACTTGAAGTCACCCCTCAAGAAGTTTTACAGTCGACATTACCATTTTGTGAACCGCTATGGGATATCTGTTTGCCAAATGACAACAAATCTTTCCCTTTAAAAGCCTTATTGATTTCCTCTACCGGAGTTGACACGTTCAACACGGCAGGTGTGTTATAAGAAGCAGGAGATGCTTACTCTACCTTTGCACCTGATCTTACCCATGGTTTTTTAACTGGGTGCGTGTTGAACATCTTTGTGTGTGTGTGTGTGTGTGTGTGTGTGTGTCTTCATTTTTCTTTTCTGTGCCGTAATCATGTTGTGTCTCTGTTTCTATGTTGTTTCCGATGTTGCCATTGTCCTTGAATTATTCGTTTTGGACAGACGGTTCGGTTCTCACTTACTACTCTACTGGTGAATTTTCCCTTGGTTTCCCGTATTTTTTGTATAACCAATGAGATACTGCCAAAATGCGCATGTTAAGCACTTACTTTGGTATCAAATAATTCATATTTATCACAGTTTTATTAAAACATATTATATCTTATAAAAATTACAAGTAGATTAGTAGATTAAATGTGAAGGTCACAAATACTTACAGAAATTAATGGAAAGATTAATTCAAATATTTGTTTAGAGATGTTTTTGGATCATAACTTTATGGATTTATATGAATTTTACAAAGATGAAAATATTACAGGTAAGATAGACACCAGTTGATTTTATGCTGAGTTGGTCAAAGGTAAAGGTCACAATTTCTTGCAAAAATGGTCGGGTCTTAAATTCGGAAAAATGAATTGCTCTTGGGATTTGAATGAAACTTACACAGATGAAGCATTTGGGTATAAAGAAGATAATATTTCATTTTGGTGACAGAAGGTCAAACGTCAAGGTCACAAGTACTTACATGTATAGTTATTTTAATTTCTACTGTTGATTTTGAACTGAACAAAGATTTAAGCTTTCATTTGCAAATCATAGTGAGCTGTGCTCATAGTTTTTTTCTAGTTTTACAGATGTTTAAGATATTAATGTGCAACATGCAAAGACGGGCAACTCAAGAAGCGGGCATTTAACTTATAACACTAATAATTAACATAATATTAAGCTTATTTTCATTTTATATGTTGAAATGGACCCATGACTCACAAAAATAATGCTCTACTTTATTATAAGTATTGTTTTCCTTTGCCATAATAACCAGGGGTATTTTGGGACATTTTAAATATGCACTTTTTGAATCCATTTTTAAGGAAAATAATCAACCTTTAATCAGGTTAATTTGGAGCAATGTTGATCATCTCAACATCAATTCAAGAACTTTGCGTAAATATTAAGTAAGAACGCGGCTAACGAATATGCCAAGAAATTGACCAGTTTACATTGCAAATTTTGGACAAAATATATAATTATTTTGGCACTTTTCAAGCTAATTTTTCCGGAAAGGCACCAACTGTATATACTCAATAGGAATATTGTTATTCACAGCTAGGTTAGACGTCGCGACCACAAATCAAGCAAAACCCAACGTCGATATAACGTCATGTGTTTGCTGGGGTACTAAAATTGGAGCAATGAATTGCTCTTGGGATTTGAATGAAACTTACACAGATGAAAGCATTTGGGTATAAAGAAGATAACATTTCATTTTGGTGACAGAAGGTCAAACGTCAAGGTCACAAGTACTTACATGGATAGTTATTTTAATTTCTACTGTTGATTTTGATCTGAACAAAGATTTAAGCTTTCATTTGCAAATCATAGTGAGCTGTGCTCATAGTTTTTTTTCTAGTTTTACAGATGTTTTAGATATTAATGTGTAAATTGCAAAGGCAGACAACTCAAGAAGCGGGCATTTAACTTATAACACTAATCCTTAACATAATATTAAGCTTATTTTCATTTTATTTGTTGAAATGGACCCATGACTCACAAAAATAATGCGCTACTTTAGTATTTTTATTATTGTTTTCCGTTGCCATAATAGCCAGGGGCTATTTTGGTACAATAAAAACATTTTAAACATACACTTTTTGAATCCATTTTTAAGAAAGATAAACAACTTTTAATCAGTTTAATTTGGATCATTGTTGATCATATCAACAGCAATTCAAGAACTTTGCGTAAATATTAAGTAAGAACGCAGCTACCGAAAATGCCGAAAAATTACCAAGTTTACATTGCAAATTTTGGACAAAATATGCTTATTTTGGCACTTTGCAAGCTTATTTTTCAAGAAAGGCACCAACAGAATATACTTAATAGGAATATTGTCACGAACAGCTAGATTAGTTATTACAATGCATGTAAATCTCAGTGCAGTAAGAATAAGCTTTCAAGAAGATCAATGTTAAAATTTGTTACCTTGGTAATAAGGCAAAATTTGAGATTTCTCATCTTCGCTAGCCAAGGGTTACGTTCCGATCATCTCCTCTTCACCCTTGGCAGATCTAGCCATATTTTTGGAGACACAAGTCTGAAATTATCTCCCTTTGAAGTAAGATTTTCAGCATGATTTATTGTAAAAATTAAAGATAATTTATGATATCTAATAATGTCAAAATTCAAGAAAATACTTATTTCAAGGAAAATGAACCCCCAAAAGTAAAGAAACATTACAAATCCTTGGAATTTTGCAAAATTAAAAAATCAATACAAACTTTATTTTAAGTTTTATTGTCATTTCATATATTAAAAATATGAATTCCTGTACAGCCATGTCCAATTGCAACCAATCAAATCTGTGGATTTGAAGCTTCAGAAATCGAGCTAAATCTGCCAAGGGTGAAGAGGAGATAATCGGATTGTAACCCTTGGCTAGCGAAGAGAGAGATTTCTATGAAAACTGTATAATTATATTATTACCGCTTAACTGTCTCTAGTTACAAATTTTGTTCGTTATATATTTCTTAAAGGATCAATTCAACATCTAATGGCATTGAAAGGATTTCAATGTCACCTTTTTAGTCATCAAGGTTACTTAAAAATTGATTTTTTCAACGATCTATTTCAAACCTCAATTTTTAGTTGATCTTGATAATATAAACCTTGACAACGAATTGATTTCAAGGTTATAAGTTTGCATGATGTCTTTATTGAGACAGAATTAACAGTGATTTGATCTAATCCCCTACAAACACCAATCCCATAGTCATACAGTATTATGAAGAAGTTGCAATTTTTGCCCCGTTTCAAAGGTTACCAAAAGGAACGATAGATGATTGCTGTATATATTTTCTACTTTATTTATTCCTTAGAGAATTTCACATTTAGATACACTATCATACTTTCAAATTTTGGCATTTTAATATTTGTAATTTCAAACCTTTTTAAAGTGCCCACATCTTATGATATTATCACACCAAGTTCTCTTGTATATGTAATTGACTCGACGATTTGCCCTGTGGTTGTTAATAATGTGTTGTGATTGTCTTCTTCTTCTGTAAGTCTTTTTGTCGAAAAACGGATCACAGTAATTTTAAAGAACACTTTGCCAGTTAGGTCTACGTTTTTATTTATTTATTTCTTTTATGCAACCTTGCATCCTAACTGGTGCTAGGGACCGTATTGAACATACTCTGAAGTATGAGCAAAGCTCATTGTTGAAGGCCAAATGGTTAATTCAAGATGAAGAATACAAGTAAAAGCTTAAGTCCATTGCTTGGTTTCACCATCTATTTGGAGAGACTTTGCCTCATGTGCATTTACTCCATAATTTTTCATTATGTAACCAGCTTCAACATCTAAATCTTGATTTTCAAAGTCACTGATTCTTACCCCACCAAGATTTTTTTATATATTTTCAAATGACTCACTTAGGTCTATGAGACCATACTCCTATCAAGTTTTTGATATAGGTGCCTTTTCTAGAAATTGACAGAGATAAAAATAGGCACAATCTTGTCCAAAGTTTTATAGTAAAAAACGCCTCGTTCTGACTTCATTTTTATGTAAATTATTGAAACTGTTTTGGAGATTGTCAATAATGCTCCAAATTTACCTAATACAAAATTATATTGGATATGCACTGATCTTCCTTAAAATGTTTTGGTTTGAAAAATGCCAATTTTAAGGATTTTGAACTCGAATACCACAAAATTACTGTTATATCTTCCATGGCAAAAGGAGGCCAGTAATAATAAATTGGCATTATTTTGTGATGTGATCAATAATATCAACCTATGAAATGAATATTAGCAAAATCTGTGACCTGCCGTTTCTCAGGCTGTATTAAAATCGTTCTTGTCCTTACAGATAACCCATTTTAAAAAGTCATCAAAGCAAAAGAATGCCTTAATCAGTTGAAAATGTTATCTGTGGTTCCTAAGTATCTCAAAATATTTACAGTACTTTTGCTTTTACAAAAGTTTTAAACAATAATGAAGTGTTCCTCTAATTTTCTCATTGGTTGTTGTGATTTATATTTCATTTTTATTGCTTCTGGTTCAACATATTGAAAGAAAATTAAAATCTATGATTCTAGTAAGCAGTAGGGTTATCTCTCTTTAAATACAATTGTACAGGGAAGCACTTTTACATCACCGTCTTATACCAGATAACAAAATAGGGAAAATACAATGCAAGTCAAGAAACAGAAAGCCCTTAGTTAAATTGTTATATCTTTACATCAAAAACTCGACAAATGGACCAGAAATACCCTTTATGAATGAATTATCCACGCGAGAGACGAAACAATATGAAATAAGCTCCAAAAACGCTCTGTTTGTGTTGACTGCCAGTTTTCAAGTTTTTTTTTTTCAGAATTCAACAACAAAAAGACGATACATGGCAAGAATAGTTACTTTATTTTCAATGTATTGGTAGCAGGTAACATTTTTAGGGGATAGTAGTGTAAGCTAAACAAGGTTACATTAAATATTTTATAAGGTAAGCAATAAGTACCTGCCTCCTATTGCAAACTGTGTGGATTTCTGCGTTTGTGTTATGATAAGGACCTTAGGCGCGGATCCAGACAATTTGAAAAGGGGGGTTCAATTAGAGTAATAAAGAAAATTCTTGGGGTATTTCTTAGTAAAACATCAGGATATTCATTAAAAAATACATGATTGTCCGAATAAAACCCCCGGACCCCCCCTTCTTTGGATCCGCCAATGGACCTTTTATATCACAAAACCTGATTACTTTTCCCTTTTTTTATTCAGTTCGTATAGATATTATGCAGGCACTTGTTTCATAAAGAAATGTCAGTCCCTCGAAGAGGTTTGACTTATATAATTGTGATATAAGCTGTCAATACTTATATACAAAATATTTTACGAAAGGATATGGAGTAGATGAACACGAGACCATAACACAAATGTTAATTCAACTACAATAATTTTAATGAGCTGTATGACCATTTCGGAAATTAATTCCTCATCAGCAGCACTAGAACCCAAACATAGGAAATCAATAATTTCAAAAAATGTTTAATGTAATTTTTTTTATAAAGGTGGGTTAACATTTGACTTATACAAGTGCATTTGTAAGGTAAATATTAGAGTAAATGACTTCCATATAGCTGAAGATATATTCTAAATTTTTGTATCATAATGGATAACATGTTTGTTGATTACAGAATTGAAAATTTTCCTCTCTTTTAGGCTGAAAAATATCATCTTTCTGGATGATGGTTACATTTCTTTCAACCGTATTTAAGCTTCTTAAGTGTATTTTTTCTACGTGACAATTGTAGTTATGGTTTCTATATAAGGAGATATAATGTAAGCTGGTTGAGTCAAGATTAATTCGACTTTCTGAAAATCCATGCAACCATAAAACCCAGAACAATATAATCTTATTCATAGAGGTCGACTGCATTAATTCCTTAACAAATGTCTGATTATGTTCAAAAAGACCCAAAAGATCCTTGCTTCTCATTAAAATGGAAGTGAAGAAGACAAACGGTTCTATGTTCGTTATAATATGAGAAAGAAAGGAAATGGGGTTAATGTCAAGGAGACAATATCCCATATCCAGGTTAAGACGACCAAAAACAAAACATCTAGGGGTCACCATATGGTCTTCAACACAGTGAGGAACTTCACACCATAATATATGCACCTCGCCATAATTTAAGCAATACCTTTTATTTTTGAAAGAATTCATTTTGAATATAAAATATCGATAAAACGTACATTGATCTGGCGATTTATTGAACAAAAGGGGTTAAACATAAGTCAAAACAACTTCTTCCCAACCGTTCAACAACCTAGTCTCACAAAGCAATGCTTAAAACATAATCAGAAAAACAAGAAAGGAAACATACCTTTAGTAACTCAAAAACAAGTTTGCTTTTAGACTTTAATCTTATCAACTTATTGTCTCTGAATAAAAGTCAATGATCGTTTATGAAACAAATATTAGCATGCTATTTTGAGGTACATTCGAAGCTACAAAGTAAGTATGTGGTATAACCACTTCGTTTCCGGTAAAATTCATTTACCCTATTCCTCATACTGTTGACTAAACGACGGAGTGATGACTGGGGTATATTTCGCCTCTCGGATATTTTGGCAAGCAGGAGTTATGTCTTTGACTTTCCGACCAATAATATCCCACAAGTTTTCAATTGGATTCATGTCCGATGACACTGCTGGCCAAGGAAAATATTAGGTTTTGCATAACTTATTGCGAGCTGTTTATATATAATAATTTAACTTAGTAATATAAACAATGAAATGATATAGAGTAAATGAACACGAGACAAAGTTTCTATCAATATATAGTAAAGCCGACCAATAGGACAAAGCTTTTGCTGATGTTCTTATCATGAAGTCACCAGATGAGGACTTCAACAATGAGCTTTACTCATATCTGATAGTCAATTCAAGATAGTCCCTAGCACTGGTTTGAGCGGAATTCATTCTTAGTTTTCGAACAACGCTAAATCTATTTTCTATCCCATGGATGCGCTATCCTAAACAAAAATAACTGCCAAAGTGTTCTTACAATCGCTGTCATCCGTTGCCCGACAAAATTACTATAAGAAGACAATCACAAAATCTGAACAATCACGGGGCACCCATCGAGTTAATTGCAAGAAAACTTATTATAAAATTATGAGATATGAGCACTATAAAGACAGTCATAAGAAACTAATGAAAAAATACGGAGTAAATGAACATTAGACAAAGTTCCAATAAATGTGAATACTAAAAGTATGCCATATCACCAATAGGTAGGCACAAAATCAAAAATTGCCTTGATAGGTTGATAAAAACATAATTAATAACTAGATAAAACATAATTAATAACTAGATAAAACATAATTAATAACTTGATTAGTAAATACCTTCAGCCAGCAAGCATATTAATCGACCCAGTGGTAATAAACAAACTAGACACCGTTACTTTTGTAAATCTAGGTTCTGTAGATGACCATTTCGACAATCCATGTTTCTGCAGTGCAGATCAAATCAGAACACTTGGGAGACAAAAAATCCAAAAATAAAGCTGTTAGGGAATACATAATCAAAATGCGGAGACTTCATAAGATCTATGAAAATGAAAAGTTAGAACCAGCTGAGGACAAAGCTTTGTACGATGAGATACACAGAAATAAACATGGAAAGCAGCCACAGCCTGCTAAGCTCACCTCGTTGCTCAACATTGTCACATGTTAAACATGTCAGTAAACAGGAATGGACTATAATCATTCTTTTTAACAGATGCATTCATGCGTAAAATGTAGGTCAAAGACTGTCATCTCAAAATGCATCACACATATCAATATGGTTGATGTCGGAAATGTCAGTAAGCAAAAATAGACCTCTCCCATTCTAATTGAACCGAGTTGCTCATGCGTAAAATGTAGGTTAAAGACAGCATCCAAAGCATGCATTGTTGTTGTCATCCAAAAATGTATCATACACACCAATATGGTTGATGTGGGACATGCCAGGAACCGGGAGTGGACTTAAACCATTCTACCTAACCAAGTCGCTCATGTGTAAAATGTAGGTCACAGACAGCATCCGAAGCATGCATTGTTGTTGTCATCCTAAAATGCACCATACATACCAATATGGTTGATGTGGGCCATGTCAGTAACCGGGAATGGACTTTAACCATTCTATCTAACCAAGTCGCTCATGCGTAAAATGTAGGTCAAAGACAGCATCCGAAGCATGCATTATTGTTGTCATCCCATTATGCATCATACATACCAATATGGTTGATGTTGGACATGTCAGTTAGCGGGAATGGACTTTAACCATTCTTCCTAACCGGAGGCGGACGCGGACACGGACGCCCGGGGTATCACATAAGCCCCCCCTCACTTCGTGAGGTGAGCTAATTAAAAAGAGCTAACATACAAACAAATTAGTCAAAATTCTACTGGATAATTCTGTAACCCAGTTTCAATAATGGTAAGATATAAGTCACAAAAAGTATTATAACAGACGATAAGCAATATATTTGCTTAGTTTATGTGCTATTTACTTATTTTTGAAGGCCTTATAGCTACTGCTAGATGAATAAAAAAAATTAAAGCATTCCTACCTTGGTTTCACCGTGTTTTTTGTAGAGACTTTTTCTCATGTGCTTTCTTCCTAATCAGCGTTTCATAGTATTTTAAGACTAATGATTTTCTGTCCTGCAGTGTGGAGTTCGTGAAAAGATTCCCCGTGTGAGAGATGTAAGCTCTTTTTATATTTCAGTTATGATAAACTTGTTATTCAGAAAAATTATTTCATATGGATATACTATCTTACTTTCAAATTTTGGCATTTTATTCATTTCCAAATATTATTCTGAGGACCTGTTTATTGTGCCCAAATTTCACCATTTCATAATGAATGCAAGTAATAATACACTCGATTCGATGAATGCCCTATGTTTGTCTATATGTAAATTGCAATGGTCGACAAGCTAGAGACACTAGTGTTCCCGTCATGAAACGGATGACAGTGTTTGTGATAGCATCCTGTCACTTTTATTTGTTTGCTGACGATCCCGCATCTACGACAAGTAAAGACATGGATGTTACGTTGTTCGACATCTGTCTATCAATGATTTCCGCTCGAACTGGTGCTAGGGGCCGTCTTGAACTTACTATGAGGTTTGAGCAAAGCTCATTGTTGAAGGCCTCATGGTGACTTCAAAATGAAGAACAACAATAAGAGGATTGTTCCATTGATTGGTTCTACCGTGTATTTGTAGAGACTTTGATTCATGTGCACTTCCTCCTTACCCTTTCATTGTTTAGTTACATATTCTCAAAAAACAAGAGAAAAGCACAAGTATAGCGTGTAATCTGTGTACCATAAAATACAAAAGCAAATATTCCTCCACTTGTTGGAACACCTTGAAATTTTTTAACATTGTTTTTTCTATTCATGTAGAAAAAAATTTAAAATGAACCATTTTTTAATTCTCACTTTCATTTTCTCAAAAACTGCGAAAAGACACCATTTTACACAAAACTGCGAAAAATTCAAAATAAATGAAATGTAAACTTTTTGTTCATCGACCTGTAAGACCTGGTCATATATATAGTAACTGTTTTTGTAACTGTTGACAATTAATCATTCAAAGAAGCTCCTGCTAAATGGGAGAATTTCTTTGACTAATGATTTCGTACACATTAAATAAGCACCGTTGCTGTAAAAAAAAAGGACATTTTAAACATATTTTTTTTTTTTTTTTGAAAATGCATAAAAGGACATATATGGCTAAATTATCTAGGGATTAAACAGAAATTAAATTTATAGTAAGTGTGTATTTAGTTATTCATTAACAAGTGGTGCGATTCTTCTGTTTTTAAGTATATATATATATATTAAATCATTGGCCAATCGTAATGCCCTTTTGACAAAGATTGTTTTTGTTCTCTATTAGTTCTCTTTTCCGTTTTGCAATGTTAGATTTTTATGCAGTGAAGAAACAACAGTTGTCAAAGTAATGATCTACAGAAAAGTTTTTGGTATATTGTTATTATCTTAAAATGAAACCTAACATTTTTGTGAAGGTACTTTCATAACTAAAAATATACAGTCTTAAGAGGACAGGTATTCTTTCACTATAAAAGGGTGATTTTTGGCAAAGTAAGCCATTCATTTTCTGTCCTTGATAGGAACTGTTTTCTTTTTAAAGGATGACATAGCATCTGTTTTTATCCTTTATTGTGAATAAGTTTGTAGTATCTCAGTACTGAGGGGTCCGTTTCTTCTTAAAGAGGACCATTATAATGGCTTTTTTATATTAGTATGTTTGTTCATATTTAATCTATTATATACTAACAAAGATATAATATATTTAATTGCCAATGACATCTTTGAAGCACTGATTTATATTTACTTTGCATTTTGCAATAACAGCATCAATAACGCAACAAAACAAAAAAGTATGATTAAGCTGCGAACAATATATGCCTTATTGTTTTTTTTTGATTGAAGTAAAAATAAACTATGCAAATATCAGCACAAGCATCAAAACAAATATCGAAAGAATAAACGACAATATAAAATCCGCTGGAAATTGAAACCAAAATGTAAAAATTTTTATGACACACAAGTCTCACATTAGAACAAAAAAATACATCGACAACATATACCATGTATGCCGAAGCAAAACATGGAAAATGGAGAATAAGTTCGCAGCTAAGAAATGAGCCAGAAAATGCGAAGAAGAGGGAGGGAGAACAAAACATCAATAATAACAGGAGAAAACTTTGCAACAAACAATTCAAATCTTGTTTCTAGGCGACAACTTTGTAATACAATGTGTTTGAAATAAGAATGAGCAATTACTGGATCTACTTTACCGACATAATACAATCATCTTGCTTTTCATCATAGAACAAATATGAAATATCCAAACCCTCTAGAACAATTCCTCTAAGAGTTAAACAAATTAAAATGACTTTGTACCGCAAATGCGCAAACAACAATATCAAAGATTGCCTTGTAAAATTGTGCGGATAATTGGCGAGTAATATGATTTGCGCAAAAACATTGTTCATTTTAATGTATCAATTTTCAAATTAGTGTCCAAATCATTTAGTTACGTTCCGTCACGCTGGCGCTAAATGCACTTACAGTAACACGTTACTAAAAAGATATTTAGTCAATAGAGGAAAATTGGAAACTTGTAAAAAAGGACAGTATCTCGTTTATCTCCCTATTTGCATTAACAATTAAAGAAATGGAAATGTACTCATCAGTTTTATCATAAGGTTAACTCTAAAGGTTAATATCGACTAGGCTGATAGTAATTGGGAAAAAATCATCAAAGTAATGCATATTATAGCAAAGAGTTGTAATACACTAAAATATTCATTCTATGGAAAATTTGCAATATGACGGGAAGTTATTTTAACGCCAATATTAGCGAATAATCAGTAGAAATTGGTCATTTTTTTAAAAATACAACGATGGATATTACTTTACCAACTCAATAATGAAAAAATTAAAATAAAAATACAAAAAACATAACTTGCACAATAAACAGTAAGTTTTGATATGCTGTACTTGTGATTCAAGGAGTGGCCTCTAATCAGCAGCATTAGAATCAAATAATATGGAAAATCCAAAAAAGTGGTCAAAAAGGAGTAACTCATTACTTAAAATATCAAAATCCAGTAACCAGGATATCCACCGAGTGCCATACATGGAATGAAGTCTCAGTATTTTCAAGGGGTTAGAATTTTGATAAGAATAGTAAATTTCTTCTATGAAACGCAAGGTAAATTTTTCATTTCAGACAAGTCTGACTAACCCTCGGGAATCTCTGCTCAACCAGCAATGGCACCGATCAAATGGTTTCAAAATACAAAAAATACCTAATTTGCATAATAAATAGTAAATTTCGTTATGTTGCACACGTGTTTCAAGAAGTAACCTCTTACCATTAGAATCAAATTATATGGAAAGCCATAATCCAAAAAGTAGTCAAAATAGAAGTACATATTACAGCAAAATATCAAATGGGTGGTCAGATCCAGTACCAAGGACATCAACCGAGTGCCATACATGGATGAAGCCTCAGTATCTTTAAGCGGTTAGAATTTTGATAAAAAACATTTAATTTCTATGAAACGCAAGGTAAATTTTTACATCGTACAAAAAATAAAATGCTTTAGATTTTAAAATATGCCAAAAGAAATTACATTCCATCAGTTAAATAATATGCATTTCTATTTGTTACGGTAACGAAAATGTATTTCAAAATACATTGATAAATATTCTTTCAGCTATTTAGTAAATTTCAAAGAAACAAAACCTGTGAATAAGCGAACATTCAAAATCGCAACGCAAGGCTACCTAATTAAACCCTCTAAACAATCTGCCTCTGTCCAACCTGTTGTAAAGCATACAGCATTACCAGTCAGTGCTACATATGCTAGACACGAGATAATTATAACAGAAAATGCAGTAAATCCATTTTGTCAAGCTAAACTAACTTGCTGTGTTAAAGGCAGAGACACAAACAGACATTAAGTAGTGGTAAAGCTAATTTTCAAAAATGATAACACTTATCATACTATCATATATTTCATTGCATTGCATTACATTTGGTGACAAATCATGACCTTTTCGTGCGTTTTTAAAGCAATTGTTTTGTATGTAAGATACAATATTATATAAAATAAAAAAGATAACAGGGAACACCTACAATGACCGAAAAAACAGTCACATGCCACAATGTACCAAGGAACTAACACAAATAAAAAAAAACAAAAGACAAAGGTAATAACGATTAACTCGGGACAGCTGGTTATTTTCAGAAGATCTTTCAGACTCCTAGACTTAAGGGTAATTCAGTGAAATGTAGATTGAAAATCTTGTAAGGAATTTTTTTCTGAAATTATTTTAGAACATAAGTGTTTCATACTGCTAATTTAACGAAAATCAAATCAGTTGAAAATGTTGAGGTTATCTTAGGTCTACTACATTATTACATTCAGCCGAGTCGCTAAGAGGTCTCTCAAAAAGAATACGCGACACCGTCGTTTTTTCTTTTCCTTCTTTTTTGAGATTACATAAAACTGAATTTATATGTTTAGATTCTTGTTTTGCTTCGCAAAGTTTAAGTCGCTTTTGGAAGACTTTTATTGGTATTCTTTTTAAAATCATTTTAAAATCACCACGAGGCCTTCAACAATGAGCTTGAATTCATATAAGGCCATTGCAAGTATTAAGTATTGTGCATCGAATGATTGTGGCGGGAAGTTCAAATTTATATATAAAAATACTAGAATACAAAAAAAAAATTTTTTTTGATAAAAATTATTCAGAACAAAGCAAGCTTATATCACAATATAAAAAAATAATATTTTTGGATAATTCGTCTGGTTGATGTGTTTTGTGATAATGCATATTTCCTTCTGAATGATTTATAAACCAGAATGACAAATTTAGATCAAGCTGTTGTGATATTGGCAAGTGGTGACCAATTCAAATGTCAGAATTTTGATAAAAAGGTCAGGGAATTACCAAAACTAATTTGTCTTTTTAAGTTGACATTTTGTTTCAGTCTTTGGGGGAAAGCAATAAACTTTACGTGTTGTTTTTCATTAACAGCCATCACCAATGCTTAAAGAAATTATGTAAAATTCAATCCTCTTGGTTATACATCTTAATTTCATGCAAACACACGACGCGTTAAAATAAAGCGTGCTAAAATATTGACATTTTCATAGAATTTTGCCGCTTGGAATAGAGAAAAATCATCTAGTTGGAAAGATAAGTGAAAAATAAACGAATGACTGACGCGAACGTGATATTTCGGAAATAGTTTCAAATGACTTTTAGATTAATCATTATTGTACAGGAAACTTACAAACTAAAGAAATAATAAGTCTGTCAAATTCATGTTTGGAAACTCTATACAAGGGAACTTATTATGTAGTCAAAATTTCAAATACTGATTATTGATCAAATAAATTTTACATGGGAAATATTACAAGGATTATTAGATAATTTCATGTCTTGTATGAAACTATTTAATTCAGCCAAGCGCAATGAACAATTTTGCGAGGTTTATAAGTAGAGAGAGAAAATGTTCAATCTTTGTGACTGTCGCAACAGAAAACATGCTTGTTAACGCAATAGCCAATAAGCAGCTTTTTTATGTAGTTAATTGAGTGTAAAAATGAATAAAACAAATATAGTCTTTCATATTACAAATAAGTAACTTTTTTTTATTCCGGACTCATAAATGATGTATAACACTATGAGAAAAATGTGGAGGAAGACCAGTGCATTTGTAGGATAAGTTTATCCTGCTTTGCATTGTCCACCTGTCATGTAAAAAATATATGACTACAGAGATCGTTACAAGAAGCAGGATAAGTCCTGGAGGTAGAATGAGATTCCTACATATAGAGTAAAATGTATGCACGACATTTTTGTATAGTAAGAAATAACTTGCTGATAGATGCAGAACAACGGCAGTAGAATACCAAAGGAACAAAGCACAAGATTACATAAATCAAAGTCCAGAGACAAGGCAAGACAAGAACACCAGAAGACGGAAGACCAAAGACACTACATACCCACAAAACACACAACCACTACATATACAACACAATAGCAGAAGTGTAGTGTAGTAATGTAAGTGAGAACCGAACCGTCAGTCTAAAAAAACAATAATCCAGAGACATCGGCAACATCGGAAACACAAAGTTACAAAGACATCACATAAGAACTGAACAGAAAAGGAAAAAAGGAGACCCAAATACATATGAACAACACGAACCCAATTTTAACCATGTGTGAGATAATTGTACCGGTAGAGTGGATGTAAACAAGACAAGACTTGGAGGTAAGATGGGGTGACTTACTGCTAGTTATAGAGTAAAATGTTAACAAGACCTAATATTAGAGGTCAGAAGAGTTGACCTACTGCTAGATTTATAGAGTAAAACATAAGTACGACAAGTCTTGGAGGTAAAATGAGGTGGCTTGTTAGGTAAAAGATATATTGCTGCTATATATAAAGTAGGTGTTAACAAGATAGTCTTGGAGGTAAAATGAGATGAGTTATACTGCTTGATTTACAGTAAAATGTAAGCAGATGCAGCTCAAATTGTGAGTTTGTAATAGCATATTTGTCAACCAGCTCGTGATGGATACCATAAAACTTGTGAAAGTGGTAATTTACGATTTTTTTTTACATTACGAAGAATTCTTGAGGGAGTAATTTTTCTAAACCTCACCTCACCTATTTCTTCATCTACAGGGGGACAAAGGTCAGAGGAGATAAGGCTAGAGAAGTTATCTGGTATGTAATATCTGTTTGCGAAAAAAAACCCTCGTATTTCGACGGGGCCATAGCATACCGTGTAAAATAATATTTAAAATGTCAGAATCTGTATTACTCAGGACAATGAAATTTACAATAGAAAACATGGAATCGTCATATTTGTCATTTATAATTGTTTTAAATTCAAAGTTTTTTTTGTGTCTAATGAGTATAGAAGATGTAAGCAGTCACTGAAACATTTAAAGAACTAAGCGAGACATTTCTTTTTTGATATTTTAGAAAGTTTTATATCATGGAAACTAGCAACGAATGTAAGGATGGAGGCACTCTCGGTGCCCTAATAAGACATAATGTATGTCACTGAGGTTCATTCTGCAGTGAACGTAAAAAAATTGAAAACGTGCGATAAAACTAAGGAGTGTCCTCTGTATTTGAGGACAGGCTTTGTTGACCTTGTCTGTACTTCATCTTGACATTTTAAAGGTTCTTCGTCTCTATTTAATCTTTCAGTTTCCAAGATAAGCTTGAAATGGTTTTAAGCTGTGACAATTGACCATATGGCGCAAAAATTGTGGGAAAAATCGTATTTGCAAAGTCAAAAATCCAATTGACACCAGTAATCGTAGCATACCTGATTGCACACAAAGATAAACAAACTGGCCCTTAGTCAGCCATATGTTGAGAGTATATTTCAATATTTCCAATTTCTTTTATTTATGTTGTAATTGTTTTATCTTATATTTTCGATTCATTTTATTTTGTTTATTTTCCGAATTTGACTATACCGATTTTTGACATTTTCCTAGATTGACTCACTAACAGTGTGACGGGGGCTTTTAATAGAGCAGGACATGCCGACCCTTTAAGAGCAACTGTTGTCACCCTCATTTTCACGGGAATTCACACTGTGAGTACCTTGGTTTTGAATGTTGTGTTTTATTTCTTTGCCTTTTAGCTGTCTAACGTCATTGTTTCGTGTGTTTTCGTTTTGGCCATGTCTTTGGACTTTGACTTTTGTATATACCACTCCTTTGTTTTTTCGGTATTCTACTGCCGTTCTTTGAAATGCCTATACCAAGTCAGGACAATATTGTGGTTGACAATTTTACCTGTGCATGGGTTTTCACTTTCTTTGTCTTTTTGTTCTTTCGATTTCGACTCTTGACAACTCTGTTCGGTAATTTAGTTATTACCATCATTTAAAAAAAAATCACAATTCTATATATTCAGTCATTATAATCACTTTATCCATGAAGGAGTGATAGATACACTCAGATAGAAAGGTCAGATATGCATCTCTTATGTTATATTGAACATGAAACAATAGTATTCGAATCATCCCTGAAGTATTTTTTGTAGTCAGGCAACACATACTCGTTCATTAGGCAAGGACATTTATCAAGTAGCAAAGAAATAAAATTCACTAAATTCGAGTCTTTTTCTATTAATCTACAAAACTTAACTTAACATTCATTTCTTTGGCCCTGTTGGTTTTTAACATTTTCTTTTAAAAATTCGATATTATTTTTTTTTCGAAATTATATACAGTTATTTACGAAAGCCGGATAGTGTCAATAGATTTTTTTTTTATTTTCTCAGTAAAAAAAAATCTCACAAAAATAAAATTATCTCGTTATTTCGAATTAAAAATATTTTTCTCAGAAAAACAAAACTTATTGCGTTATAACGTAACCTACTGGTGTAGGGGCCGAAAAAGGAATGTGCGTGGCTGTTTGGTACTTTATTTTTTACAAACGAGTACCGCGTTATAACGCAATAATTTTTGTTTTTCCGAGAAAAATATTTTCAATTCGAAATAACGAGATAATTATTGCGTAATAACGAGATAATTATTGCGTACAAACAAGATAATTATCGCGTTATAACGCAATAAATTTTGTTTTTCTGAGAAAAATATTTTTAATTC